>MNAD01001599.1:0-190398 GCA_001895945.1 Trametes pubescens
TTTAGTCTGGCTTGCTTTCGTTTCTGGCATACGTCGGTGATATATCCAACAAAGGACTATGTTACATGTCATTAGCGTCTCTTCAAACTATAGCCCTATCTGAAACGACACAAAGCCAAGTCTTTCTGATATTCCACTGATTGCCCACAGAGACGAGAGGTTTCTGGGTATATCTGCAGCACAGACATTTCGAACACCCCGATACTCTACATGCCCATCTCATTTCCTTTTCATATCAGTGCATGTGTATGGGGACGTCAGAAATGGTATCAATATACCTCACATATGTCACTTTTCTTTATTGCAGAAGATATTAGTATATCCCGAAGGAATGCAAGCAAGCCGACCAGATTTCAAATAATTTTCGACACCACTGGATATGAGCTTTGCCCGCCGTGTAAGGTATCTCCCAATGGGCGCTTGTTTGGCCCAGTTTTGCCGAATCTAAGATCTGCGTTTCTTGAGCTGCGACGACCATGTACTTAAAATTCATCTCAGTGGCCTCCCCCGCAGACTTTCATGTTCACCTGCGCCAGGGCCCTCTGGCAGAGGTTGTCACGAAGCATGTTCGCCAAGGCGGATTCTCTCTCGCCTATGTCATGGCACGTTCTCCGTCCGGTCTTCCTCCGACCCCATCTCATCTCCGCCGGTAAACCTAGCCCAACCTCAAGCCGCCCATCACGAACACGGAGCAGGCATTGCTCTACCGGGCGCAGCTGCAGGCGATCGATCCCGCCGTCGAGTACCTGATGACGCTCTACCTCGGCCCAGAGCTCACGCCAGACGAGGTCCGCATAGCCGCCCGCGCAGGCGTCGTCGGTGCGATTCCGCGCACATCCATCCCCGAAACACCATCGGGCTCATCGCCCGCATCACAGGTGTCAAGTCGTACCCGCGCGGCGTCACGACGAACTCCGAGGGCGGGATCGAATCGTACGAAGCCTACTACCCCGTGTTCGCCGCGATGGAGGAAGAAGGCATGGTGCTCAACCTGCATGGCGAGGTGCCCTCTTCTGCCGCGACGAACACCTGCGTCTTGAACGCCGAGCCCGCGTTCCTTCCGCACCTCCGGAAGCTGCATGCTCAGTTCCCGCGGCTGCGCATCGTGCTCGAGCACGCCACCACGCGTGCCGCGGTCGAGTGCGTGAAGAGCCTCGGCGACACCGTCGCGTGCACGATCACCGCGCACCACCTCGCGCTCACCGTCGACGACTGGGCCGGCCAGGCCTGGCACTTCTGCAAGCCGGTCGCAAAGTACCCCGACGACCGCGCAGCGCTCTGGGAAGTGGTCAAAGAAGGTCCGGGCTCTCGTTATTCCCCCGACGGTTGAGTTGCCGCAGAATCCTAACGCGTCTCGCCTCGCTTCCTCCCAGGGCATCCTCGTTTCTTCCTCGGGTCCGACTCTGCACCCCATCCGGCAGAGACGAAGGCGACTGCGGCGCCGACGCAGCCGTGCGCGGCAGGAGTGTACACCTCTCCGATCCTGCTGCCATTGGTAGCGCACCTGCTCGAATCGTTTGGCGCGTTGGGCAAGATCGAGGGCTTCGTCAGCGCCCATGGACGCGCGTTCTACGGGCGGCCAGTGGTGGCGAGCGATAAGCGCGTGGTACTTCGACGTGCGTCCAAAAAGGTTGTTGGGATCGAGGGCTATGGGACTGGCGCGACACATGTGGTGCCGTTCTGGGCGGGCAAGGAAATTGGGTGGGAGATTGCAGAGGATGAAGTCTCGTGATGACAGGGAAAGGCGCATATGCGGAAAGAGGAGCGCGAAAGTATGTTGTATGAAAACATGACGGGAAAAGGCCCATAAGTATTCTCCAGAATTTGGCTAGTAAGATTGCGGAGACTGATCCCCTGCAGCAAGTAATTTTTAGACCAGAGGTTGGCTGGGAGACGAGCGGATGCGAGGTACATACCTTGCATATAGGAGTGAGACGATACTGGCAGTGTCTTGAGGACGTTGTCATCGAACTATTCCTATCCAGAACGCGTTGGGTGGTATAGCAAGCGAGTTCATGCCTTTTCTTGAGCGTACTCAAGAGGATTATATACGAGCGAATATTTGCTAATCGTAACTCAACGCCAAGGAGGTGGGAATGTCAAGGAAACTACTCGGCCCCGCGCGGTGGAGGGTTGAGGTGAAGAAGCTTACGTTCCTTGCCACCTACGACGTGCGTGGGAGCTAGTGCGGGTGCATTGCTGTAACTTTAAGCCCGTGTATGCCGGACACGTATATGGGAGTGTCTACAGAGCAGCGCAGTGGGTGAAACGAGGGCGCACAAATGGTTAACGAAAGGCTACGATCGCGAGAACGTAGGAAGAACAAGCGCGAAGCCGCAGGAGGACGAGATTGAGTGCGCAAGGGGCAGATCCGGATCTCGATCGCACGACTGAGCACGTGGCGGGAAATGTCGATTGAGGCACGGCGATCGGCGAGGAGCAGGATCGCTCCCCTCCGTGACCCGTCCCTCCAAGCAGCTCCTTGTCTCGTTCTCCCATCCCCCATTCTGCGCGCAGATGCGGCGCCGCCCTTGTTCTTGGACATGACGGACAGAGCACTCGACAGGCTGCGTGGAGGCCCCGACGAGGGCGGGGCGGGCGGGGACGGAGGGGGGAATGAGAGGGCCAGAAGCGGGGAGAGGCGCAGGGAGGGGTCGGATCGGTGGGAGGACAGGCATGAGGCCGAGGGAGAGGCTGCGAATCGCGCAGAGGAGGGAGCCCATCGCCTCCCGAGGATGCCCCCCTCCCGGCGGCCCGTTTCCAGCTCAGATCGCCCGTCGTCCCAGTCAGTGCCGCGATCTCTGCCCGTCTCCCTCCAGGCGCACACTACATCTACCGCCCTCCCGCCCTTGTCCCGCACCTCTCCCCCTCCGTCCGCCCCATCCTTCGACGCTCGTATGCAGTCCAGCGTCCTCCTGCCTCTCCTGCATTGTCCACTATGCGACCCTCCCGCCCTCCTCCGCGCGCCCGTCACGCTGCACTGTGGACACACCTTCTGCGCTGTGCACCTCACCTCCCTCAATCCTCCCTCTACCTCCAGAGCGGCCGATTCTGCGCCCGCGCTCCCTCCCTGTCCTCTCCCGACTTGCTGTTCGTCATCTGCGCGCGCCCAGACGACCTTTTCACATGCACCGCCTCTCGACGTCACCGTGAACAAGCTCATCGACATCCTTGTTGCACCGCCGACCGAAGACGTTCAACCGCCTCCATTTCATGACGACCCAGATGACCGCACCGACTCCGAGTACGAGGTAGATTCGGACTCGGACTTGGAGTATCTTCCCCTACCACCCCACACGCCCACAAGCTCTTCTTCTCAGCACACGGCGTCTCCTACCCGAGAGACTGACTCAGCTGCCCGCATCTCTTCCCCTCCGCCAACCCACCCCAATACCCACCCTCGTTCTAGATCGCGTTCCCATTCAAGTCCACACCCGCCTGCGCCCAAACGCCGGCGGCGACGGCTCCACCGCCGTGTTTCACCTGCCCGCACTCGCCCTTCCCCTCACCGCACCGACCATGACCCACAAAACCATCTCGAAAAGGAGCTGCAGTCTGAGCTTACTTGCGAGATATGCTTCGGGCTCCTTTGGCAACCGCTGACCACACCATGCCAACATGTGAGTACGCGCTTCCTTGGTTCCGAGATCCCCGGTCATGCCCGCACGCCGTTCGCGCATTTTCTCCACGTCGATCCCGAGAGCCATGTCTCGCACTGGATCGGGAGGTTGGTTGCCTGGAATCCGACCGAGGTCTTTCTAGATTGTACCCGCTGCGTCGCGCGCGATTCCGTCCCTCTCGGGATCGCACTCGACGTAGGCCGCGGTGTGCACATCGCAGGGTTCCGGTTCGGACTCGATCCCCACACCGCTCTCCAGTGCGCACCGAGGCATTTGCCTCCGCGAAGACAGATCGCGCAGGCCACCTGCATCTCGCCTCAGCCGCGGTTGCGGCGTAGAAGCCTGCCCGATCGGGCGGCAGTCTTCCGGATGCGGCAAAGGACCTCGGGGAAGCTGGTGCATCCGGCGTTGTGCTCTTCTACTCTGGGTTCGGCGCTGTGTTCGATCGATGCCGGGGTATGGGGATCGGTGTGTGGGGCTCCACTGCGGTCGACACATATATCCCCTTGGCAGATATCGCAATATTCATGTCGCTCAAGTACCGGTGGAAGTGCCCTCTTAAACCTACCCACTGTTCGCTGACACTCGCCTTCGTCTCAGACATTTTGCACTCGCTGTCTCTTTCGCTCCCTCGACCACAACCAGTCGTGTCCGCTCTGCAGGCAGAAACTCCCAGGTTACGACTACTTTCAACAACACCCTTGCAACAGGGTCATCCTGGCTATTCGTACGTATGTATTCTCGCCATAACGTCATCGACACTGACAGCGCCTGCGTAGTCTTAAAGACTTTTCCAGAGGCTTATGCCGAGCGCGGCGCTACGATAGAAGCGGAAGAGCGCGATGCGCGCCTCGACACGCCAGTGTTCGTGTGCCAACTTAGCTTTCCAGGGATGCCGACGATGCTGCATTTCTTCGAGCCTCGGTACGTTATACTCTGTTTCACCTGTCGGGGAATCCGCTCATACCCCCTTAGATACCGACTGATGCTCCGACGCTGTCTGGACTCACCACACCCGTGCTTTGGAATGATACCGCCACCCCGAGCAGCCCCTTCGGCTTCCTCCAGCGGCTCCAGCACAGGCAATGACTACGGAACTATGCTCGCTATTCGGAACGTCCAGATGCTCCCTGACGGCCGCAGCCTAGTTGAAACATGGGGCACTTGGCGTTTCCGCGTCATGGAACGCGGCACACTCGACGGCTACATGGTCGCGAGGATAGAGCGCATCGAGGACTACGAGGAGGAGCTCGACGACACCGCTATCGCACCCGAGGACCCGAGCGAGGACGATGAGAGGCAAGACCCAGCCGAAGTGGGACCGGATGACGTCGGCGCCATGCAGACCCCGCTCGGGGGCCGCGCCGTGGGAGGCACGACGGCGACAGCGCAAGTAGAGGAGCAGCACGAAGCCGCTGTCAGGGCTCAGCTGGGTGATGCGGCGACCGCCGCTCAAACAGCATCAATTCTGGTCTCGCAATCGCGCCCGGGCGCGATCCACGCCTCTTCGTCCACAAGCTTAGCGGAGTCCAATTCTAGCAGTTCACATGGCCACAGTCCACCTACGTCGCAGGATGAGCCGGTGGCGTCCAAGGCCAAGAACCCTGCGGCGTCGGGCGCCGGTGCAATGCCAACTTCCCCGCAGAGTCCGCGACCGCCGACAAATGCGGAACTGATGGCGAAGTGTCATGCGTTCATCGACCAGATGCGCGAGGGCACGCCGTGGGTCGTCCAACACCTCAACAACAACTACGTCCCGATGCCCAGCGACGCGGCCAGCTTCAGCTTCTGGATGGCCCTGGTACGTCCCGCGTCCGCCCACGCTGCGGTCAGAAAAAAAAGCAAAACTGACGGTCCGTCACCGCGCACAGCTTCTCCCAATAGACGAGCACGAGAAGGCGAAGCTGCTGCCCATCCGCTCCCCGCGCCTGCGCCTACGGCTGGTCGTGCACTGGATCGAGCAGTTGAACAGCAATTGGTAAGTGACGCCCCCTCTCTCGCACCCCCGCTGTGTCCCCGTGCTATGTGAGTCTGTCGCCCGGGCCTGATCGCATGTTCTCTCCCCCCGTGATCAAGGGCTCGTGCTTATGCGTCTGCGTCTGCTTGGCAGGTGGTTCTCTGGCGGGTGCGTCGTCTGCTAGCACGCGGGCTGCCGCCGCGCGCGCTCGGCGGCTGGATGTGGCTTGTCGCGTACGCGATCATGCTCGCCGCCGTGTATTCCGCGCAGGCGGACTGGCGCCGCAGCAACGCACCCGCGATCACTAGCCAGGGAGTCGTAGTGTACGCGTAGATGGCGGCGGGCGAGCAGGAATGGACGGATCGGAGGGCGGAGAGGAGCGGGTTTCGCTGGTTTATTCGGGGGGTTGTCTGGGGGGCTTCTCACATCATGGACTCCGTCACATCCCTAATGGCGTGCTATCGCTTATCGTTCCCCGCTGTTATACTGCTGTGTCCTGTCGGTCTTATGTTTTCACCAGGGTGTCCGTGCGTCCTTGGGCTTGATTCCATGTCGTTTCGTGGCTGCTGTAGTCACCGCCTAGGCTGTTCTTATATGCTATCATTTGGGATGCACGTTGCGCAATGGATGAGCCTGGTATTTTTGTGGATTCCTGTCAGCATGAGGGAGATTCGACCAACCTGAGTGACTACATTCCCGCTTGGACGAGCAGGCGTGAAAAGGTTAGGTACCATGCGCTGAGACGCCGTCAACATCAACTCAACTTATCGCATGTAGCACCGCCACAACAATTAAAGAGTTAACGTTAAGCCTCTACCTTCAATCTTGCCGACCACCACTCGTCCTCCCCGTCTTCGATAGAGCGTGAAAGCTCTGCCTCCTCGAGACTACATTGAACTAGTCTGCTGAATCTCATTGAAGAACTTGCCACTGTCGATCCACCCCTCCCGAAATGATCCAACCCCTAGGCAGACGTTCCGCGGTGCTCTATGAGGGGGCAGGGACGAGCACCACTCCCATCAACCTTTGTTTCTATGACCTCGACGAGCTCAGGAAGACGGCAAACTTTCTCCTGTTATCTTCGTGTTCATTCAAGGGTTCGCAAGTACCGATAGCGCTGCGCCTGCAAGACCAGAGGTCAATCGCACAACCTTCCTTTTTGAAGACGTAGTCACCATCAGTACTAAACTCCTCTCGCGCGTCCTCACAGCCTTGCCCCGCCCGCAGCGGTATCCCACATCTCTGCTCAGGCTCACATTCAACCTATATGCGTGGAGTCTCGAGCACGGAACAAGCTACCCCAACATGATGCATGATGTCGCAAGTGCCCATTGATTATCAGACGTGATCTCTCAGGTTTTCCGGGCGGTCGGAGGGAGCGTCGGGGGCGTCGGTGTACTGGCGCCCGCGGCGGCAATGTGGTGGAGATATGATCAGCGATGCGCAGCCCAACGCGCTGCAAATGCACTCGCACCCTGGGATCGTCGCATGTGCCCTGGGCGGGCGCGCGGTCATGCGTGTACATGACTAGCGGGTGAGAAGGCGTCGGGATGCGAAGCGTGGAGGACGATCCGCCCTGGCTCTGCCTAGGGCGTCGGCGGTGACTCACGGTGAGTCTTTCGTGCTTCTTTATATCAAAGCCATATGTCAGTGCGCACCCACGTGGTATGATGCTGCACAGCTCGGACGGGCGGGGCGGTTCGCGCTATCATGCATCCCGCCCCCCGCCCCCGACGCGGGCACGCGCCCCCCGCCTCCCGCCCCGTACTTAAGGGCGATCATCACGTCCCCTTCACACCAGGCCTCGTCCCCTAAAACGACTATTTCCCCACACTCCAGGCCCCTGCGCGCAACGCCTAGCCGCCAACTTCGTTACCACTACCTTTCCATACCATCAACGACGATGCCCGGGCACCATCGCGTCCGTTTTGCAGGCATCCCTGCGGCTCCGTCCTCAAATGCTTCGCTTGCATCGTCCCCAGGACCATCAACGCCACCGAGCCTCTTGTATGCCCCGCTTCCCCCCAAATATTCCCGCACGTCTTCACCGTACTGCTACCCGCCGGTGATGCCTCTTCCGGTGGCCACAGTGCAAATCCACCCGGTCCTTGCATGCACTCCGGGGATCGGTGTCCCTTTATCCTGGGACCTCACCCAGGACGTCAACACCGTGCTTGTGCGGACACAAACGAGCCTGCGCACTGTGTCTGATCAGCTAGCGATGGAGCCCGCGACGACCCCCAGAGTCGCGTCCATCACCATCGTCTCTGAGCACTTGCCATGGCAGATCACCGTGAGCCCGAATCAGGATGCAGCTTGGGCCGCACCATATATCACTGTGGGCGACGTGCTCTACGCGCTCTATCGCGCACTCCGCATTGGCGTGACCGCCGCCGAGCTTCATATGTGCGACCGCAACCACCAGGAGCGCGTGCACGCCACCTACTCCGCGCGATACTCGCAGGTGGCGCGTGCGGACGAGCGCGCGGTGGAGAAGAACAAGGGCATCAAGCGCGTCGACTTCCTTTGCGGGGCGCGCATGTTCGCGGGGCTCTCGCTAGTCCCGGATGGGAGCCCCGCGAAGGGGCTCACACCAGGCCTGGTCTGGCGGCTGCACGTCGCGCGACCCTGATTGCGTCGTATCGTCGTCGCTGCTACCTGCACAAGATCTATCCCCACCTATTCGGTGTGTTACAGAATGCTAGGTAATAAGGCCATGCAGTGCAACTTTCCCATGCCAACGCCTACCTCCGCGCCGCCATAAGTTATCCCGCCCGTATCTGCCCGCTCTCCAGAAGAACTTACGCAGCACATTATTGTACTCTCGGACTGCGTCCTTACGTGTACTTTTTACTTAGTCTATAAGTGACTATACATACTCTTTCCATCATGGACATCATACAACGTCGTATTTCTTACTGACAAAATCGATTCTAACCACAACCCCGTTACATGCTGTAAATTTAATGACATCGCCTCTGCCTTTGAATTTCGAGTATGACTTCTGGCCATCTAGATATATGGTGTGCGGTTTTCGGACAATGAAGTGGGTAATAAGCAGGCTGGACCCATCACTCTGCAGGTAGACACGGAGCCGGGCGTAGGCGCGGCAGCGCCCGGTGGGAGTCGGATGTGCACGCGGCGTCAACGCGTCTCGGTTGCGTGCGTTGACCTGTCACCTCACTGGCACTGGCAGTGGGAACAGCAGTACTATCAAGACTCCCTTTCGTGTCCACTTGGTATGCTGACCCTCTACTGTACTTAATATCCCAGACACGAGTTGAGAGTAGTTCTACAGAGATAGGATTACGCCGCCGCGCGACGTTGCAACTGGTCTGCATCGGCGGCACGCTCTACTCACCGCCAACGACACTCTTATTCGTTGCACGCCTCTTGGAGCTTGGCTTCTTCGCCAAAGGTAGCGCAACCTGCTTATATTTATCGGGTATATCCATCTCATTCGCGCGGCCACAGTTACAGTACCGACCTTCCGACCGCCCTTCCGACCGTGTCAACCAAAAGTATCTGCAGTCCGGACCCGCACGATGCCCCGTTGGCCACCCGAAGTCCTCGAACACATTCTCGATAGTACAGGAGATGAAGAAATTTTCGGGCGTGTGCCTTCTCCACGTCTGTCGGCCTACTCCCTCGTTTGCAAGGACTGGCGGCCGGTCGCACAGTCTCTCCTCTTCAAGAAACTGGACTTTCCAGTGAGCAAACCGCTCTCGCGGATCGTCACCTTTTTGAAAGCTGCGCCCCACATCTCCACCCATGTCCGTTCCCTGCGTATATGGAGATACGAGCACGATCGCAAGCACCAAGGCTGTGGCATCCAACCGCATATCCTCTACAAGTTATTAGTCGCGCTTCCACGGCTGCAGGAGTTGGACTTGTTCCGTGTAGTCCTCCTTGGCTGGAAGAACACTGCACGTTTCCCCATGGTTCCAGTGAAACTGCACTCCCTCGTCTTGACGGATCTCGAAATCGACTTCCATGCCACGAAACATCCCGCCGCCAAAGCATTCGACTTCTTACGCCTTTTCGACGCCGCAAAGATGCATGTTGCGGGTGGCGCGCTGCCCTGGTCGTACTCAAATCCCTACCCTCCGGTGGACGATATCCTCGCGGTCCCTGGAGTCCCTCTTCCTGCTGTCCGAGAACTTCAAGTCTTTGGGCAGAGTTTGTTTATGGAGTTGAACGATGGGAATGGTGGCTTGAACCCAACACATATCTCTTCCTTCTCCATGGAACCCACGCAAGGCGAACAGTTGCCGTTCTATGGTCGTTTCATACGCCGGTACAGCGAGACAATTCGCCACCTAAGTCTGCATATAAGCTGGGTCCTGTACCGCATGGACGAGCCTGAAATCGCAGGTAGGTTACATTATTTCCTGCATACGGATTGAACTAACAATGGTCTAGACATACAGTGGGAGAGTCTCAATATCGCATCGTGTACACAGCTCAAGTCACTGCGACTCCACTGGACCCATGACGGATATCACTCGGGAGAACAACAAGATGCTCGCATCCGCGAAGGGTACCGCGCAATCCTCTCCTCTACCTCTGCCCATCTCCATGAGCTTTCCCTGGTCGTGGGGCTCAATAGGATGCAGGCACCGGCCGCTCCTTTCGCCCAAATTGCCCCCTACATCGCACCAGTCCTTATCCACGGCGTCGCGAGATTCAACGACCTCCAGAGCATTACGCTCGAGATATCCGAACACCTCGATCTGGAGAAGAGTGCAGCCGTAATGAAAGCCTTACTCCCGAAGAGCTTCGTGGATCAACAGCTCCTGCATTTCAAAGCTCATCACGAGGTGTTCTGTATGTTCTCTTAGGTTTGACTTCTCACTGCGGTCAACTTTTACTAACTTTGATCTGCCTAGAATGACTTCGTCGATTTGCTATTCGCCATCACGGCCGGTGCGTGGGATTTCCGTCGTACAGTCACCGCACTTCACCCTACCATACCGTTAACTCACAACATAATCTCGTCTTATACGTCTTTTTGGTCCAACAATCATTATGGGAAATAGTTGCGAGCTCACCAAGCTAAGGCACACGGTCATTGGAGACACTATTCTCCAAGCCAGTCAGTCTTTATACACTACGCCCCCAAACTTCAGGATGCTTGCACTTAAGCTGTTTGAACCGCAAAAAAAAAAAAGCTGTTTGAACTTTCGGCCGTTCGAAGTTCGATTGACCCTACCCGGGCCTCAGGCCTCACCTTCGAAACAGTTCGTAACACGTACAGAACCGCAACATCAGACAACGCAGGATCACAACACCAAACATCCGACAATACAGCTCGCCTTCTATATCTTGCTTGCGATTACTTCCCTACAGATGCATATACAGAGCCAGCAGCCCGGCTACCCAGTTCCCGATACGTCTCGACTCCTGCCTGACTCCTCCGGTCTCCCCTACACAGCATGCGATGGTTGCGAATATTGATATTGGATGATTGCTTGGACACTTCCTTGTTCTTGTTGTAGACTGCGCTACTCGTACACCCGCGCGATAATCTTCCTCAGAGAGACGCGATGTTCATAAGAGGCCACGTGCTGTAGGAAACGCGGTCAATTAGTCATCGTTGTTTCCAGTATGACGGCAGCGCCGCAGGAAGGGACGTACTACTCGGCGACCGTGCGCTTGTACCCGTACTTCGAGATGAAGGGGTCAAGCTCCTTGGGGCCCCGTGAGCCGTACGGGTATGGCACCGGCTTGGGCGCAGGGCCGTTCTTGCCGTCTATCCAATGCAGGATGGGCGTGAAGATCTAAGTGCGCGCGCCGTTAGCACATAGCACATAACTTATTGCAGCGGGCGCCACGAACCTTCCACGCAACCTCGAGCTCGTCGTCACGGACAAAGTTCGAGTGGTCGCCGCGCAGCGCGTCGAGAATGAGTGCCTCGTACGCCTCGGGGATCTTGACCTCGGTGAAGCGGCGCTTGTACGTGAGGTCCATCTCCGTCGGGATCGCGCGCGTGTTCAGGCCAGGGGTCTTCGTGTTCAGCTTCAAGTACACGGCCTCGGACGGCTGAATGCGCAGCACGAGCTCGTTGCGCGAGATGTCCTTGAAGATGCCCTGCGTTACGTCCTTGAACTGGATCCGCACCTCGACCTTGGCCTCGTTGAGCGCTGTCACGGTGCCGCAGATACGCAGATAAGCTATCGAGAAGCGCAGATGCACGGTGAGAATGACGGCTACGTACCCTTGCCGGCCTTGAGAATGAAGGGCACGCCCTCCCACCGGGGGTTGTGGATCCACAACGTGGTCGCAGCGTACGTCGGGCAGACCGAGTTGGGGGGGACGGTGTCATCGTCGAGGTACCCGGGCTTGCCGTTTGCTGCGACATACTGGCCGAGGAGCGTGTCGTTGCGCTCAATGGGCGGAATAGCGCGAAGAACCTTGACCTATAGGGCGTCAATGGTCCATGAGAATCCGGGCTCGGGCTATAAGTAGGCCGTTAATTACCTTCTCGTCGCGAATGTCCTCAGCTGAGAAAGACACGGGCCGTTCCATGGTGAGGATACTCAGAACCTGCAGCAAGTCTAGACCATAGAAACGACGTAAGCATCACGGCCGCCTTCGCATGTCATACAATAGACGCGTATGGCAGTATGGGAGCGGCCGGTGGGAAACTCACGGTTCTGGAGGATATCGCGAATGACACCAAACTCGTCGAAGTAGCCGCCGCGGCCCTCAGTGCCGAAGGGCTCCTTGAAGGTGATCTGGACGTTGCTGATCGAGTTCTTGTCCCAAGCCGCGTTGAGCGCGATGTTGGCAAAGCGGAGGACGAGAATGTTCTTGACCATCTCCTTCCCAAGATAATGATCGATGCGGAACGTCTCGTCTTCTGTCCAGTGCTGCTTAAGCGAGCTGAGAAGGGTACGGCACGAGTCGAGGTCCTTTCCGAAGGGCTTTTCGACGATGATACGGTTCTTGCCATCCTTCGAGTAGCACTGCTCCTTCAGGTGCTGCGCGACGGGGATGAAGACGCTTGGGGGCAGAGCAAAGTAGAAGAGGCGGTTGCGCTCCTTCGACTGGTACTTGGACTCGATCTCCTCGAGGGTCTTGTTCAGGTTCTCGAACGAGGGGCCGTCCTCGTACCCGCCGGAGACGTAGGAGCTGAAGCCCTTGAAGGCCTCTACGGCGGCCTTGCCGTCGGCGTCGTCGTCAGCGACCTTGATGTAGGAGGTGATGCGCTTGTGGTACTCGGCACTGTCCATCTTAGTGCGCGCGTAGCCTACGATTTTGACATCGCGGGGCAGGAAGCCCATGCGATAGAGGCCGAAGAGGGCGGGATACGTCTAGATGAGGTGAGCGCGGATCGGCGGTGCTGATTAGATAGAGACGCGTACTTTCTTCTTGGCGAGGTCGCCAGACGCACCGAGCACTGCGAGGAGTGAGCGGTGCGGTCCCGGAGGACGGCGGGATGCGCGAGAGACATACCGACGATAACGGTGTTGTCCGTGAGGGACTCGTGCGCGGACGACTCCATGGAGGGAATGGTGCCGGACATGGCGCGGGGGCGGCCTGTAGTTGCCATGGTGGTGGATGTTCTGTGGGGGGAGGAGGTGGTGGTGGAAGGAAAGAGAGAGGCAGGCGGGTGTGCTTACCTGAGCGAGAGTGTGTTTGTGAGGGAGCGCTGCCGCCGACGCGTGAGTGCAGGTCGGAGTGGACGGGATGTGCTCGTTCAGCAGCACCGTCGCCCTCCAGAACGGATGATGCAACCTCTGATTCGCCCCCGGTCCGCCCGCCCGGCCCCCGCCCATTGGCTCCCGCGCTCTCTCCCACGGCCACGCTCGCCGACCGGACTATGGCCGAAGCGCGACTCTTCCCAGCGCCCGCTGCTCTCAGCAGCGACGCACATGACCCTGCCCATGGCTCCCACACACCACGACGACCTCCTCCTCCCCACGGCCCCCGACTCCGAGCTCGACGCCCTCCGCGACCTCGTCTCCTCTGGCTTCCTCAACCACGACCCCTCCCAGGTCCAGATCCGCGCAGGCGCCCTCTTCGCCCGCCTCAAAGCCCTCAACCGCGCCGCCAACCATGCTACCCGCGCACACAAGCAGGCTACGGCCGACGCGCGCCACGAGATGGACCAGACCTACCTCGGGCTGCAGAACCTGCTATACGAAAAGCGCCATCTCGAGCGCGAGATAGAGAAGTGCCGCCAGTTCGCGTGCGTCCTTGTACTTGTGAAATTGCGTGCGCGCGGAGCCTGACACTAGTTACGTCGTGCAGGTCTATATACCAGGACATCCCGTTCCATGCGCTTGACGAATTCAAGCAGATCGCGCCTGAGGAAGCGCGGACGGACGGGGTACTCGCGGACGAGCATCAGCTCATGCTGAACCGTCTCAGTTTCGAGCTATCAGAGCGGCAGAGGTACGCCACCCCTGTTCCATCTCATGCTACGCTTGCTCACAGCTGTCCAGATTGGATCAGAAACGCAAAGAGCTCATCAAGGCGAAGGAAGCGCTCCTGAAGGAGAGCAAGACGAAGGCCGCCACCATGGACAGCGTCAAGACTCACATAGACGGCCTGATGAAGGCATGTTGTGACATCTGCACCCGACCGGAACATGCTCAACTAACCTTGTGCCTGTACAGTCCGCTCTTGAAGCGCAGAAGAAAGTTAGCGACCTCGTGCAGTCTAATCCGGCGCCGCCTACCACCAACCCCTCAACGCCGGCCCCGAGCTAAGCTCAGCGAACCTGGCGGAGGCCCATTCGCATGCAGCGTCCGACAATCGTCAACGTCCAGCTCCCCTTCCGTCCTTGGACTATATGACTCTCCGCGGCATTCGCGCGTGATATGCTCGCGAGGTCGAGCTACGCATACCTCGACACTACAGGGCACGCCGCGAATTCACGAGCTGGAGCGGCGGGAGCGTGGGGAGATGTACAGAAGTCACTGAGGGTTGTATCGAACAGTTGCGCCGTGCGTTCAGATTGGACAGAGAAAGGAAGGCGTGATCTACAATGAATACAATGATGATTCCAGGACGAGGCAACCGAGGAGACGGACAACGAGTAGTGGTGTTACAACGACATCAAGTACAGACGGTACCAGCAACGGCACGCATTACAAGCGGGTCATGAGCGAGGAAGGGTATGCGGAGAGAGCGAGGCGGAGTGGCGGTGTCTGATCCGGAATGAGAGTGAGAGTACACAAGACGAGAGAGGGGCACGGTATGGAAGGAGGACGTGGTGGGAGAGCAGGCCGCATGGTGCTCACGACTCCATGTGCTCCGCGTCGTCGTCGCTGATGCTCCCGATGTCGCTCATCTCCTCGTCTTCGTCCTCGTCGTCGTTGTCGACCGCAGCGTCCGCGGCCTCCTTTGTCGCGAACCGCTGCACGTACTCCTTCACCTTCGCGTCGTACTCCTTTGGATGACGCATGAGCAGCGCCGCCGCCTCGCCGTTCAGCGGGTCGTTCGGGTTCGGGTAGCGCAGCAGCTGCGGGAGGAACACCTCGAATATGTTAATCATGTCTGGATATGAGAACGAGACAGCGCGGTCAGCGTGCACCCGAGGGCACCGGGGCAGGGATAGGGGACGCACCGAACATGGGCGACCACGTCTGGTTGATCACATCCAGGCACACGGAACCGCTTCTGCGCGAAGGGATGTGAGCGGGAGATGGACGGGACAAATAGGAACGGGATGCGCACAGCTCGTCGATATTGGGGTGGAAGATCTTGTTCATGAAGCCGATGCTGGGCGACTTGAACGGGTACTGGTCCGGCAGCTCGACATGGATCTTCCACACGCCGCCGGCGAACGGAGCTGTGAATGCGGCGATTCCGGAGGGCATCATGCGACCCGATGGAAACGCAGTGGCAGAGGCGGGCGGGGGTCGGAGTAACGCACGGTCGGTCAGGATACGGACATACGCGATGGTCAGGAATCACTCACTCTCTGTGGGACCGTAGAAACGGACGTAGAACTCCTGCATGCTATCGTTCACGAGGTTGACCTCGTAGTCCGACATGAGTCTACCGAGGGAGAGCCACTGTTAGCATTCCCGGCGGTGGAGGAGATCCCACAGATTGGGAAGTGCGGGGACGTACAGCTTCATGACGTCCGTCTCGATACGACGCTTGCTGGGTGAGCTGTAAAGTCCCGAAACGCATGTTAGCCGGGACTGCACCGTTGCCCGAGGTCATTAAGACTACTTATCATGATGCCTGATAGAGGGCGGAATGCGTTGCTGAGTAGAGGTCAGATTCGAGTGAGAGAGCGAGGTGGACGTGGAGAGCGTAGATGGAGGACGACGAGGGCAGAGAAGGGGCGGGAGAGGGAACGGAGAGGGTGAAGGGAGGAGGTGAAGCAGTGACGGTGACTACAGCTGCCCCGCCCGATATGCCACAGCGCCGGAACCTGCCCGACCCGCTCGCGCGGCGTAGCGTCCCGGCCCACCGCCCTCCTCCCTTCTGCTATGTTCTCCGTCCTGTTCGCCGCCTCCGACTCTAGCTGGGCGCACATTGTCTACTGCTGCTGACGGGCCTGGCTTTCCCTGCAGCCTCGTGAATCTAACGTAACGGCAGAACCGTGCGCGCGGCACGAGCCTAACCTTGCGAGGTGCCGCGCTTCAAGTTGTTTACCCATCTCTGGCACGGCCGGGTTGCGCGACGGACGCGTTTGGGGGCGTGTTTCCCGCGAAGTGCACGACGGCGAGCCCACCCGGACGCCGTCTCTCACACCGCGCGCGGTGACGCCATCGATATCGGCCGCAATGGCACAACTTTCGCTCAATCGCCTGCTGGCGACCGCCCGCCGGTTCCTCTTGACCCCCAGCTCTCGTACGCGTGTCTAGGCTCTCTCGCTCATGCCCTATCGCAGACATCCGCATCCTAGTGCGTTGCGCGCGGTGGCAGTCTCTGGTGGGATCTTCGATGCGCGACTCAATCAGCTGCTCCTTCGCCTGCTAACCGGATTTGCGCTGAAGGACGGTATGACCATACATAACGGCTATGTATCCGACCGCGAAGCATGCACCTCAGCCAACCATTCGACGGTGCTGTTGCTTCTCTAGCCCAGGTAACGTTCGAGGGGGATCCCTGGCCGACCATTCGTTCAATACAATACAGTGCTACCCGCGCTCAGCGGGGTTGCGTTCCAGAATACAGCAGGCCTGACCCTTGCGTCGATCCCTCCTTACCAGTACGTCCACTCTTCCACCACGCAATACACAGAGTCGCTCGAGCACGGGTACGGCCTTCCTCCGACGCCTTGATTGGCCGTGTTACGTCCGCGTCCTGCTTGCGACGCGCGCGAAAGCTCACCTCCTGTGCCCACTGCGGAATCCGAGCCGCGCTGTAGCGCGCGCCATCCAATCAACAGCGCTGCGCGAGTGGACGGCCGGTGAGCTCTCGTCGTCTGTGCACTGTGAACGAAGTGAAGACCACGTACCGAACCACATTAGCCCGAAGGCGACCAGGAGAACGGCCTCTTCCTGCGACTGCGTGAGGAGCTGGCCGTGTCTCCTGTGGTGGGTTACGACCCTGCCCAAGTCCCAGGTATTGCATACGGTGAGCGCCAGCTGACTACAGGGCACGGCAGGAGGAGCACTACTCACATAAGGCCGAGCGAGGCGATGGCGAGAATGGCCACCGAGGTCTGTAACAGGCTAAAGAACTCTGGAAGTCGCTAGCTCAGAACGCACAAGCCCGTAATCCTTCACCGCGGCACTAGGAAGCACTCACGCGTCGAGTGTGGTACCAGCCGCATCGCGAGATGCGCAATCACCGCCGCCCCCAGCGCTGCGAAGACCACAGCCCGGACGTCAGAGTCAGAACCGACCGCACGCTCGTTGAGGTCACATCAGCGAGCCTACGCACCGTACATCGCCGCGCGACTCTCCCGACCTTCAAACAGGCGCGGCATTCCGATCCAAGGTGCTGATGATATCGGTAGTGATTCTTGGATTGTTTGTGCAAGGACCTCCAAGGGTATGCGATGTATCAGACTTGCTGCGAGATGTCTGGTGTGCTCTCGCCGGGTGTGGAGTCATGGCCAGTGCAATCGCTGTGCAGTCTACATACCGCCATCTGGAATCGCCCGCGCGGAGGACACGCGTTCTGCGCCTGGCGCGGGAGATGCACACCCCACGCGGCGTCCCAGATCGCGCGGCGCCATTCGACCTGCCCGCGAACGTGCTGATCACGGCGGGCGATGCGGGCACAGGAACATAGGCGTTCGTAGGGGCCACACAGACGTAACGAAGACTGCGAGAACGAACGCGCATATGCATCTGGGGTGAAGGAGCTGCAACATTAAATCATGCGCACTGCATGTGGCGGCCTCCGCCCTCCAGCCGCATGTCGACAGTCGAGGTACGGCGTCCTGACTGATTTGCGCACGCCGAACGCTGTGATAGACAAAGAGACCTCCATTCCGATAATCGTAGCAGTAAGCATGTACAGTAGAACAACGTGTCGGTCATTCGCGTCGAGCGCACCCCACCGTCGACCCCATTCCCATCCAAAGCAGCATGTCCAGTAGCTCGCGAAGCACTAGCTTCTCCCCCTTCTCTTCGTAATTTCATGTCCGTTTTCGAATTTGGATTTGCAGCGCGTAGTTGTGAAGATAGAGAGCATTGTCGTCCCGTCCGCCGTCCGTAGCGCGAAGTGCCTCCTCACATGGAGGAGACCGTGCCGGGGATCTGGGTCACAGTCGGAGGCTGCCCGTTCATCCCGGGCTGAATCACTACCGAGTGACCAGGGGTCTGCTGGACGACATACCCAGGCGCCATCTGCGCTCCGTACGCGCCCATCGGCTGCATGCCCATGCCGGGGTACCCGTACTGCTGCTGCGGGTACATCATGCCCTGCTGGAACTGGCCGCCCTCGGGGTATCCCGGCCACTGCCCGAACCAGGGCAGCTCGACGATGGGCTCGCCCCATGCGAAGGGGCGGCCGAGCGCCTTGGCGCGCGTGGTGAGCGAGATCAGGATCCAGAGGAAGATTGCGTCTGGGGAGTGGACGGTGACGCGGGCATCAGCGGGGGGTGGGGGAAAGAGGGGAGGTGTGGCGGGCACGCACAGAGGCAGAAGATCATCCACGAGAAGGCCTGTACGACGCGCATTTCGTAGCACCAGCTCTTCTCGGAGACTGCGAATGATTAGCTCGGGGGCACGCGGGCATGGACTGGGACTCACTGCTCCCGCTTTTGGTGGGGACGGTCTGGGAGGAGGTGAGCGCGTCGCATTGCTGGTTTCCGATAATGTCGCTGAGGAGATAGAGTGAGCACTTCAAATTGCAGCAATGGGAGAGTCGCGTACGTGGTCCAGGCTGCCTCAGCTGCGTGAAAGATTTCGTGTTATGGTTTTGGCACGCAAGAAAGTTTGATCAACGTACCGAGCCAGAGTACCCCGAGCACGAAGAGGAAGACAGCCTCTGTCCGAGGGGTCGACCATTGTAGTCTGTGCGTGTACGTGGTGAGACGATAGCTCTGTGCGATGGGTTTGCAGCCACATACCCGACCAGTAATAGCACGATGGTTAATGCAGGCACAATGAGGGAGAAAATCGAGAAGTCATCTAAGAGCGGGCGGTATGAGAGTCGATACAACGTCGACAACTCGCAGCAACACGCACGTCGTATGTTTGGCAGAAAAATGCTCGCCCAGTAGGCGGTGATACCAAGCACGGTAGCGGTGAGGAGGAGCAGCGCGACTGGAGGATGATCAGCCCTCGAGTTGCGGAGCAGATGCCCTGGGAAGATTGAGGTGCTCACCATGGCCGTAGAGGCGCATCGCTCTGAAGAGTTGCGTCATCCTGGTGGTCACCGCGCGTCAGCACGGTTATCGTGGAGGCCTCCGCAGGAGCGGGCATCCGGATGAAATGCGGACCTGGGAGCGTAGTTGTGGGGCGTTGGACTAGTGTGAGGTATCGCGATGGGCGGAGTGCAAGAGCAGGCGAGATATCCACAGTCGTCGTCGGGTCGTTAGATCGTGGAGGGATGTACAGGAGTGGGCAGAGGGGAGACTCGGATCGGAAGAGCAGCGCTGGGAGAGGACTCTGCGCAGAGTGACGTACCGCGTCGACTGCAAGGCCGCGAGGTCGGGTAAGACAGGCACTGCCAGTCACGACGAGGATTAGCGCGTTCTCGTTCTCAGAAAACTTGTAGAAAAGGCTTACCTTTGCGTGTAACTGTCACGTGCGCGAGCCTTTTCGAAGGCTTTTCGTTGCAAATAGGGACAACTTACGAAAAGGTAACTACGCCGGTGGGATTTTTGGCTCCTTTTCAGCCAAAGGAAACGGGCGAATCCCCGTCGTGAGTGTTCATCTAGCTCGCGCACGTGACCCAGACGCGCCATACACGTGCCCGCGTCGCCCGACCGCGCTCCGCCGCGCATGGCCAGGGCGCCGTCTGATTCGGTCGACTGCGCCCCTGCCTGCAGGCTTCCTCGTGTTCTTCCACCGACATAGCTGCCCCGGATACACACCCCAAACTTTCGTCGGCCACCGACTCCCACCGACCCCTTCGCGCTGTCTCACCGTGCAGCGTGCCCTTCCCGCCCTCTTACGCACGCCTCGTGAATTCCAATGTAATACATCCCGATATATTCCTGATCATGATATGTAGTGGTACAACGTGAAGAGCCCTAAGCAGATACATCAGTGTGTTGTGCGTGCGGCCCAGACGCCGTCTTGTCTATAATGTCGTAAATAATAATCATCGCCCGTGCGTCCAAGTCCCGTATCACCGCCGGGGTGCGGGGCCCGACCTGTTGTCGCGCGCGGGCGGTCGTGTCTGCTGAGTGTCGCGCACATGCGCCTCCTCAGGCCGGTTGTACGGCATCCAATATACATGCGTCGCCGTCTCGTTGCGCGTCGGCTCCCCGGTGCGCTGCGGCAGCCGCCGCGGCTCTCCAGGGTTCGTCCGACGCGAGTCGTCCCGCCGCAAGCCGGGGTCCGTCCGCCGCGAGTCGCCGCGGCGCACATCCGCACCAGGGTCCGTGCGTCTAGAGTCCCCACGACGGACGTCCGCGCCAGGGGTCGTGCGGCTCGAAGCATCGCGGCGCAGGTCAGGGCGACCGGCATTCCGGCGAGAGTCCTCCCTCCGGAGTTCGGGTGCGCCGACGACGGTGCGGCTGGAGTCCTCGCGCTTGAGGTCGCTGCGGCCAGTACGGCGGGAGTCCATGGTGCGGTACGAGTCGTCGCGGAGGAGTGCGCGCTGGGAGTCGTTGCGGCGCACGTCGGCGGGGCGGGACTGCGAGCGGGTACGGGGCTTCTCGGCCATGGTTGGCCGCCTGGACTGCGAGCGCGAGCGCTGCGTGACGGGCGCGGGGAGCTTGCCCTGGGGGCGACCCGCCGGGCCGAACCAGGCGATCATAGACACCGGCAGAACCCAGACGTGTTTCGTTCCGGCGCGGCTCTGGCGAATGGCGAGCACCAATAATAAGAGAAGGAAACCAAAAACTGTGGATCGTCCCTGTCAGCGAAGCGCACAATAAGGTTCGGGGGAGATGAAAACCTACTGAGAATCATATTGAAGAAGGAGAAGGCCTCCAGGACATGGTATTGAGCGTGGTAGGTCTCCGTGTTGACTGGAGGGAGGCGTGTCAACAGTGCGCCGGAGCAAAGACGGCCAGGAACACTCACATCCGGGCAGTTCGATAGGCTCGCTGTCCGTGTCAGCAGAGGAGAAACACTCCACGTCTGCCATCTCCGAGTCGGAGGAAGCGACGAATGCGCCGAGCGCTGTGAATGGCCCGATGTCAGGAACGCCGCCGGACGCCAGACCGAGACAGGGACTCACCTAGCCACAGTGTGCCAGCGAGACCGAGACATCCCAGCTCAACCCGCGTGGATATGGGATTCCTTTCCTTCCATAGTCCAAAAGCGAGGCTGCGCTATCATCAGCATTGCGTTCGGGTAGATGTAGTTTGGGTTGACGTACAGTGCAATAAAGATGAGAAGGCTCGCAGCACAGACGAAGATAGCGAAGGGCACGAAACGAGCTGCAGCTACAGTTAGGCTTCGTCGTACCACAACACAGAGATGATTACTCACTGAGGTCAGAGGACACCAAGATGCTCTGGAAGTGCGCTGCAATGGCTAAACAAACGACAGTCCACACCAGAACCGCCACTACGTAGTGGAGCCTGCGTCAGTGCTGCTGTCTCGCTGGAGCGTAAGGCCGGACTACTCACAGTACACGCCCACCCTGATGATGTTGAAGATGGGAGGCATACGGGGCGAAAGAGAAGTAAAGCAAGACCGGCTGGCGGAAGACTTGGGGGGCTTGTCGTTGTTGGAACGGGATCGTGACTGGCCCCGGGTCCTGCTCTGCTCTCTGGTATTTGAAGGGGACATGGCGATAGGTGCTTAGGCAGGGTGCGGCCGGGCAAAGCGGTGTGCGATGAAGCAACGAGGCTTCGGGGCGGCGACGCTTTGACTCTGAGATCTGAGAGCGTAAGCGGGCGTGCGCGTGATGGCGTGCGGGGGCGTGCAGTCTCCGTGGCCTGGTATGACACGCTGCGTGTCCGGTCGTGTCGTCCGTCGTCGGGGTGCTCGTGAACGTGAGCTGCCGGGGCGGGGGCCTGCTGTGGTCGTGTCGGGCGGGGGGGAGGGAGACGACCAGAAGCTGGAGGCTCGGAGCAAGGCACGGAGGGAGGCCGCGCGGGCTTTAGGGATGCGCGGGCCCCAAATTTTCCCATTGTTTGTGTGCGAAGGTCTGCAAACGCAGGTGCGTGATGGAAAACCCGACGCCTCGAGGCAGCGACTCCATAGTCAATATCGTACAGGCGCCCGATAGACGCCCACATCCTCCCATATATGGCGGCCCCATCAGCACAGCAAGCAGGTCCAGATCGATCGGACCGGTGTCCTCTTCTCGGAGCGGGGCACATCCCCGCATCCCGGCCTCCTCCCTCGTCTTCGTACAATGTCCGATGCTGCGTGCAGGCACTTCTCCCGCTCCTGCAGCTATCGGGATGTGGGATACCGCGACATTGATTCCCCTCGGCCGTTGTTCGTTCCTACCCGTAGTACATATATCCAGCTGCGTATCACACCCTACAGCAACATCTTCTCAAGCCACTTCTGCCCGCAGCTGCACCCCGATCGCCTCGTATGCCCCCAGGCATTCTGGGTTTCGCAGGGTCGCCGGATTAACGCTGCTCAGCGGCGCGCCGTTGATGATCTGGTCACCCGGTCCCCTCAGCGTCCACGTTTCCCCGCCGAGCCCCCGGCTCGCCCACGGCCCACGGCCAACTCACTCACCTTTTTCACAGGCACTTCCACGCGCTTCATGTTTACCGTGTACGGTACATCGTCGACCTGGAGGATCTGCACAGCACTCAGCTGTGAACACGACCGAACAACGTTGCAGGGCTTCGCAGCGCGCGATCCACGGCCAGGGCTCCCCACCACCACCGGCCCATGCGCGCGCAGCCGTGAAGATGCGCGCAGTTGCCTGCTATCGTTGAGCGCCCACAGACAGCCATTGTGCTTACCCGAGCGGGAACATGTCGCGCGCTCCGTCGCGCCCGCACCTCGGTCTTGATCCGCGCCTGCAGCTCGGCCGTGAGCACCTGCCCTTCGAGCAGCTTCACGAATAGCACCACGCGCTCGTCCGAGCCCTGCGCTATGCTCTGCCCCACGACGAGGCAGTCGACGACAGTGTGCGCCGCGTGCGTGGTCGCCGGCGCGAAACAGTGCTCGATCACGTCGTATATCTCAGCTGACCCGAAGCGCACCCCTCCCGGATTCCTGATGGACGTGTGCGGTCGACGCCCGGGGCGAGGCGCGCAGAGAAGGGAGGTGAGAGCGCGCATATCGGGATAGCTGGATGGTCACGCACAGGACGCCGTCGCTCCGCCCGAGCATGATCAGTCCACCGCCGTTCCCTGCTTGCGAACGCGTGATAATGATGTGGTCCCCGTGGTCTGCGTCGGCGCAGAGAGGTGAACCCGCCGCCCGTCAGCTCAACCGCCGCATCGCGCGAACTGCACTCACACCAGACGCCCTTGAATTCGGAGAAGTACGCGTCCTGGTAGCGCTTCGACGCGGCCTCCACCGCCTCGGCGCTCCCATACCCCGCGAGCGGCCAGAATCCCGCGGGCATGCACGGGAACGGCTTTAGACACACGAGTTCTCCCGGCTCGTCTGCCCGCGCCGCGGCACCAGTAGGCGTGAACGCCTCGACGGCCATCCCGAGCAGCCGACACTGGATTTCCCCGCGGAACACGGGCAGCGCCGAGCACATCCCCGCGAAGAGCGAGCAAATGTCCGTGCCCCCTGTGTCGGTCAGCTGTTCAACGGAAAGGACACATCTGTATATACATAGAACCGCCTACCGGTTATGGACCCGAGAAGGACGTCGCGGCGGATGTGTTCGTACACGAAGTCGAACAGGTGGGGCGCCAGGGGCGAGCCTGTGGAGTATATGTGCCGCAAAGTGGACAGACTGTGGTGCGCCGCAGGTTTATACACTTTCTGCAGAGAAGCGCGCAGTCAGTCACGCAGCAATACAGCGCAGACAAGGTTAATGAACAGCATGGGAAACGTACCGCCAGCTGATCGATGTACTTCGCGCTCGTTCCGAAGATCGTTATTCCTAGTTCGTCCACGAGGCGCCAGAGGTAGGCAGGGTCGTGCAGGGGGCTGCCGTCGTATAAGACGAGCGTGCAGCCTATGGATAGCCCGCTAACGAGGAAGTTCCACATCATCCACCCGCTGCATGGCTGACGCATGAGTAGAACCCGCAGTGAGCAGAAATAGCTCCGCTAACGTGGTGGTATAGTAGAAAAACACGTCATCTGGCTGCAGGTCGGCGCATATAACGAATTCTTTCTTCGCCTGTATCAGCATCCCACCGGCGCGGTGGACGATCGGTCTGCACCAAACGTGAGCATCATTTTGTCGAAATGGGGAACCAACTTACTTTGGTCGACCTTCACACAGTGCGGGACGGATCCCGGGAGGTTCGTAGGAAGCCTGAGATTGAGTCACGGGACGCACCTGTGGTGCCCGAGCTAAACAAGATCCACAGCGGCCAGTTGAAGTCGAGGCGTCGCCATTCTATCTCGCCGTCAGCTGTACGGCCTAGCTTCTTCGCTTGGCCCTCGGCTGCGAGGTCCGCCCAGTCGATCCAGCTTGGGTCCCAGTCGTTGCGGCTGCTAGCGACGAACGGGTGTCGGATGATCACGACCTCGGGGCGAAGCTGCGCCCTGTCTGACAGCTTGGCCAGGAGGGTTCTGAGCTTGGGCAGGTGCGCATGAACCTTGGCATTGTATCTGTTGAGGCTTGTCAATCGAGACAGCCAAGCAATCATAGAGGCGAGACGGACACTACAGCATCGACGGAGATGATGAGGCGAGGTTGCACTTGCTCCAGTCTGGAAGATCAATGAGTACACGTACACCTGCGACCGCAGCGCATCGACCCACCTCTCGAACACGCCCTCGGCGCCAAAATCGGCGGCGGCGCTGACCCAGATGCAACCTGAGCGGAGTCGAGTTCAAACGTGTCAGATACCAATGTTAGAACGACGCCTACCGATAGCGGCGCATGCGAGACATGCTGCAACATTCTCCTGCAATGGTACGTCAGTAGTTACTCCTCAGGTACGAGCGCGGTGATTTGCAGAGTTTGCAAGAATAGACTGCGCGGTCCGATAGCTTTTCTGTATACGATAGCTGACGAAGCCTCATAGGCGTTAGAAGCATGGATGTATAAGTACGTACAACACAGTTGGACGAGTATGACGCGATGCGATCTCCCGGCTTCAATCCGTGTGCGAGGAAGGCCGACACGATGTCCGAGACGAGCGCGTAGAGCTCCGCGTACGAGACCCGTCGGAACTCGGGATTGGGGTGGTTCGGCTCCGGCTCGACTGGAGGAAGGTCAGGTATCCGCGAGCTTAAACGAACGTGTGTGGTAGGAACGAGAACATACTGGCCTGTACGAGTGCGGTCTTGTCGGGGGAGCGGCACCTCAGCATGTTCTCAGCGTAATTCACTTTGGCTTCAATGAACCATGCAGGGTTCTCAGGCGGCTGCGCTTCGCGGTCCACGACGTGACTGCCCTTGTGGCCGACGATCCCTGTATCGTCCCAAACTGCGCTCCAGAACTGGTCGATGTTCTGGGTAGACCACTTGTACAGTTCGTGGTAGGTAGTTAGCGATAGGCCATGGGCGGCGTTAATGCGCCCCATGAAGCTGGACACCCGTGCGGACTCCGGGAAACTTGGGGTGTAGAGTGCCATTTCGTGTTGAGTTCCGTGTCAGGTGGTAAGGGGCAGTCTGTGAAGGTGGTTGCTGTGGACCGGGTGTCCTGAGAAAGAGGGTTCCCCGAGCGTCGCAGAAGGCTGCGATGACGGAAGTCTCGTCCGGAGCAGACAGGCGTGGTAGACACAGCGGTTAGGCTGCGAAGGGTCGGGGATGGGAGAAGCGCGGCGGATATGGCCGCCAAGAGTGCGTCGCACAGTCAGAGAGTACTCGGCAGGCAACGGGGGCGGGTTGAGAAAGCCAAGGCCTGCGAATATTTCGGAGAATGCTTGCGACGATGGCGACGGCGAGCCAAGCAGTCTGCGTGCGATGTGGTCGCTGGACAAGCCAGTACGAGCGCCGCTCGCAGCAGGCGTCCCGCTCAGAAGCGGGCCCGGAAGGAGCAGTCATTTCCCCTTACATCCCCGCTTAAGAGCGCTTAGCTCCGCTAAGAGCCCATCGGCGGACTCCGCGGTGCCAATGTCCGACTAGCGATAAGAGTGATCCGCCAATCACAGCCTCCCTGGCTGGGCGATCTCCCACGCCATCTCGTACCATCTGTCGGCCGATAACAAGACTTGGCCGCAAAAAAATCGCTAATGCAGCACGCTTTTGTGTGCAAAAAAATACGCATAGACCGCCGGTTTTATACTCAGACGAGTGGGGCAGATTGAGACCAGTGCGGACAATAGAATCGTCCGAGAAAGGGTGGCGGAGCAAATGGAGTGATTGGGAAGCGGATGTAAGCGGATGAGATGAATCTCATCGGCACGAACGTGCGAAGAACCCGCCAAGGGCTGTATAATATGAGTGTGGCTGAGAATGACTCTTTCCTCAGACCAACCTCTCCTGAACCCAATCTTCACGTTTGTCCTTCGCACTGCTCTCTCGCTCTCTCCGACAGACGCCGCGAGCCCACACGCTGCCGCCTTTGTCATAACTTATCCCGTATTAGCAACCTTCCTGCGGCTTCATAAAGGCTCACCTCGACGAGGCCACTCCCCATCCACTCTCACTCCAGCCTTCTCCCTCCTGCGTCTCCTCTTCTCGCATACCACTTCCCGCTCAAATCAACCCTTCCAATGATGGACCGCCTTTTCGCACCTCAAAGCGCAGAAGCACAGGCCCATACGCGCCTCACGTACGTTTGCTCTCCATATGTCCTCATCGTTCGTGCACTAAGTTGACTGCGTCCAATAGTGAAAATTGGTTCACCTGGGACCAGGACCACCCGAGCCTGGACGAAACCGTTACCGCCGCTTGCGCCACCTACCAAGCGTTCCAAAGATATCTCAGCGGCCGGGATCTGTACCTTGTGCCGCGGTCGTTTATCGACCTGGAGGGTGTTCTGTACGTACTACGCTCTTCCGCCGCTGTGCGCCACTGCTCATGCCCGTGGTATTGTAGCCGGAGATACGCGTATGACGGTATCCATAACACAGTGGCGAAGTCGCGTTCCGCGCTCGAGCGAGGCGGCTATGTCCGGGTGAGTTTCATCCCCATGCTATCTCCGGCAGTGTATCTGACCTATGCTTGATATCAGATGTGTCACCTTGTCGAACTGTCTATCAACAAGGTGCTGAAGGAGAACGACAACGCCTCCTTCCTGCTCGCGATGCACGCCCCGCGGCAGGAGACCCGGTCCCCGAAGCTTGGGTCGTCCACGCGGTCTATCAGGATCAAGTAGTGCGTTTGAGCGCCTCTGATCTGTTGTTGTCCCTGCTTTGTGATTCTTCCTCGCTGTTCCGTCTTGCAACTGTACCATTATCCGCAACTCGAACGAGTACACTACGCCGGTTCGGTGTGTAATCTGTATATGTACATGAGACAATGCCGTGACCCTACGTTGTAATGCTATCTGCATATTTTTCTCCACCATCTGCCTCGACTCATTGCATCGAGAAATGATACGATCCAGTCCAATTTCAACAAACCGGACCATTTGGATTGGGTCCGTCGAACGATACTTGGCATTTGGGTACAGTTGCATCTAGCGCTAGTCTCATTGTTTCAGCTGCGCTCTCGTCTCTCGGCTCTTAGTGGTTTGTTTGAACCATAGGCTCTTCAACAATGGATGTATGCGCGTCGTACGTGCGTGAGGCCTGCCAGTACTTGCAAGCGCGACGCGTCGACGCGACTGGACCCTGAGCTAAGCGAGAAGGGGAGGCGTGACGTCTTCGGGGCGAGCCGAGAAGGATGTGCGCCCGCGCTTTCTTGGACAGACCGTGTGGAGTCTCATACAACGGACTCCGACGACGAACGTGCGCAACCCTGCACGCATCTCCCGCTGCCTCTGCCCATCATGGACCCCAATTAGAGCTACTCTACAGCTTTCCTTTTGCGTACCGCTCAGGTTAATCGCTCTCTCCTCAGACGCTCCTAGAACTCTCTTGTCCGCCGCCACCATGCTAGAGCTCAAGGCCCTCCTCCTCATTTTTCTCGTTTGCGTGCGCGAAAGCGTGTCGATACCCGCGCAAACGCCCTTCGAGGTATCTCCGGAGATACACGCTGCCAGTACGTCCCCACCGCTATCGCAGGGTCGCGTGCCCGACGCCTGCAGGTCGTCTGACTGTGGTCCGCACGCGCATTCGTCCAGAACCGCGGCGCAAGCTCCAGGGGCGGTTTCTGCACATCACAGACATCCATCCGGATCCCCACTATCGCGTCGATTCGTCGGAGAAGAAGGCGTGCCACCGGGGAAAGCCCAAGGAGGGGAAGAGAGTCGCTGGCTACTACGGCCTGCCGTTCAGGTGCGCGTGCAACGGGTAGCGATGGAGGCACCAGCGAACATCCCAGGTTGCCCTACACGACGGGCATTGGGATAGTCCCCGGCTCCCGCGAAGTTACTGAGAAGTCACGTCTGGTGGATACCTGTTCTCAGCCTTCTCTGCGTACCGTACAAGTGGCGGAACAGGCTAAGAGAAGTGTCAGAGAAAGGAGGAGGCGGATACCATTTGACACCTTCGATGGACTCTTTATGAAGAGGTGAACAGGCCGCCAATGATCCCGGTTTCTCAGCATCTTCTCGGGAAAGGGCGAATCGCAACCCTTGGTGTCAAGTTTCCCTATAGCGTCCTACAACCTGCACAGGGCTTAAGGATCGTCGGACAGTCTCTGTAAGGACCGCTTTACGGCCTTCAGAGACTGTATGACAGTCTTGAACAGTCTGACTTCCTGTGTAATGTGGCGAGACGCTGCAAGGGAAAACAGACACATTGGGTTCCACTATTTGATGTAGACTCACGCTGACAACCTCCTGCAGCGACTGCGATGCGCCATTCTCGCTCACGAACCATACCCTGGACTTTCTAGATAGAGAATGGGCCGACGAGATAGACTTCGTAATATGTAAATATCCCACTCACCCTCGGGCGGTGAAGTCCTCCGTCCTGGTGTGCTTCGATTGCTTACGCCTGTCGCGTAGGGACAGGAGATAGTGCGAGGTACCGTGAACATTCGTTAGCAGGGAACCACGATCGTCTGTCTGACGTGTCCGCCAGACATGACAACGACCGACGACACCCGCGTACGACGGCGGAGATATACGACCTCAACCGTGCCCTGGCGAAGAAAATGGAACACGTCTTCGTCCGCAAAGGTATCCCTGTCGTGCCGAGCATAGGTGCGCCCCCTTCTGTGCGGAAGTTCCTCCATTTTGCGTCTGCTAACAGCGTGGGTGCGCTCTCACAGGCAATAACGATGTATGGCGTAGGTCTACCCACTTTCGTCTGCGCGCGCCCCATTGACTTTCGCTTCCTTGCAGCACATGTGAGTACACCGAGTACCACGGAAGGAATAGTTCAGGGCTAAATGCGCGTGGACGCGTCCTGTAGAATATTATGATGCCAGGTGAGAGCAGTCCTCCGACTTCTACTACGCATACGGAGCTCACTTGTGTCAGGTCCGAACAGTATAACCGCCGAGTTCACCTCGTGAGTGCCGCGCGGCAAGGCCGTCCAAGTATATTCTCATGACGAGACCTTCCAGGATATGGCGGGCCTTTGTGCCGTTTCCGTCGTATCAGGTGTTCCAGCGCGGCGGCTACTTCTCCGTGGAGGTGATTCCAGATTCGGTGGCGGTCATCAGCCTGAACACTATGTACTTCTACGATTCAAACACAGGTGCGCTTCTCCCGCTGTAATGGACCAGTTGTCCGTTATTGACTAGCCATTGCCATGGCGACCGGGCAGCTGTGGGAGGATGTACGCGGTCCGATCCACAAGACCCCGGGAACCTCCAGTTCGACTGGCTGGATGTGCAGCTGCAGATGTTCCGCGAACGGGGGATGCAGGTCCGACGCGCCCTCCGATTGGCTGCCGTATAATTGACATTGTCCGTAGGTCTGGCTGTCCGGCCACGTCCCGCCCTCGTCTCGCAACTTCTACTCTGAATGCGTTAGTGTGTTTCGGCTCGCAACAGCGTAATGAAGGGCGCAACGCTGACTTCCACTAGTACGTTCGATATCTCGAGCTTTCCCTCCGGTACCAGGACACTATTCTAGGGCACGTCTATGGGGTGAGTTTCACGACCCTGCGCCCCCCGAGCCACACTCATCTGGAAGCTGTGTCCTCCGGTACAGCATATGAACATGGATCACGTAAGTACGATGCGAACTGTTCTCGAAGATCCCGGCTTGCTGAGCGTCGCTACAGTTTTTCCTCGTAGACGCAGGACAGCTAGGCAATGATTCGCGAAGTCGCGACACGTCACTCGCGGGAGACGACGCGCCGTCCACGCTGAAGCACAGCAAGAAGGAGCTGTACAAGTTGTTGCTGCAGGAGTTTGCCGACCTCCCTGGCGCACAGGGCCTGAACCATGACAACTATGCAGTAGTCAACGTCGCGCCTTCGGTGGTCCCGACGTACCTGCCCTCGTTCCGCATCTACGCGTACAACACCACGGGCTCGCTGTACACGGCCGGGCAGCTCGGTAATGCGACAGGGCAACCAGGGGGGTCGTCTGCGTCGCTCAAGTCGCGCGTCGGTGCTCTGTGCGCTGAGAAGGCGTACGAGAATACCTGGCGGTGCAACCTCGAGCAGCCGTGGCACTCGAACGCCGAATCGCCCTCACGCATGAATAGGCTCTGGACGCCCCTCGGCTATGCTCAGGTGTGTGTTTCGGTGGAGGGAAACGCATCCGTGTGTGGGTGCGGGCACTGCCCGGATTTGGCTGATATATTCGATCCTGCCGCAGTATACGCTGCGCGGAATGGACGGCGCCGACGAGAAACATCCGCCGAAATTCAAACTCGAGTACCTGACGTTCCCGGTCACGGCGCTACACCCGCCCGAAGCGCAGGGGGCCGCGGACGCCACTGACACGGACGAGCCAGCGAGTGACAGCGCACACGCAAGCGAGGGCGAGAGCGAGAGCGAGGGGAAGAAGGAGAAGGGGCCTAAGTTCTGGCACCCGATCCCGCGGCGACATCTGCCACGACTGCTTCGAAACAGTACGATCGGAAAGTCGAAGAAGTTCGCGCCGTACGGGCTGGAGGACCTGACGATACCGTCGTGGACGGCGCTGGGGCAGCGGTTGGGGCGGTCGAAGGCGAAGCAGCTGCGGCAGCGGTTCCGGCGGTTCATGTACATGGGGGCGGACGAGGCGACGTAGGGCAAGTGTATGTAGCGGCGGTGCGACAGATGGGGGATGAACAGCGTGGAGTGTTCCTGCGGCGGATCAGAGTGATGAGATCGGAGCGTGTGCGGAGGGCGGGCTGTGGGAGCGCGGAGGCGGCCAGGAAGGATGGACGCTGGGCCGTGGAGGGCCGGGGCCGGGGGGAGGGGGAAGGGGCGCCTGGGGCTGGGAGGGGCGTCTGTCTGCGTCTGAGGAATCGCTCGAGTTGCCTTGACCACCGACAACGTTGTCCATCCGCATTTCTTGCCATCTGAACTTTCCACTCCTTCCGCCGCGTCGGGCGACCGTATATTCTCCTCCTTGTTTGTTTATACCGCGCAGCCCCAGAGGTCTCGGGGTCTGCCTCTTCTGCGCTTCGCCTTCTCCGTCCAACACTCCTCTCCGAGGCCAAGGCGATAGCATCAGCTCATCTCCCAGGGCATCATCCTCTGCCGTGCCTCGACGCCCTTTTTACTCCCTCTGGCTCGCCCTCCGTTCGCACCTTTAGCTGTTCTCCCAGCTCGCTCTTCTCTTCCACTCCCTCATCTCTTTCCTCTTCGCGCACGGCTGGGCCGCTTCAGCTTCATTCCAGGATCTCTGCAATCCACGTCCACTGTCCTTACCTCCCCCTGCTCAGCACAACGCCACCGCGCCCGCTCCTCCCCTCGCACCACTCCCTGCTAGCCCTGGCGTGAGCGCAAGCACGGACCCCGAAGTATCTATCTCTACTTATCTGCATGGCGGCCGTGAACCTCCAGATGATGTCTGCAAACGTCCCCTTTGACTTCCTCCCGTCTGCCCACCTCCACTCCCGCTCGAACTCCGTCTCCTCCTCCTCCTCGCACTCCCCCGGCTCGCGGCCCCAGTCTTCCCAGGGCGTCCCCGTTCTGCGCACGTCGGCCGGCCTCCCCCCGTCCGCAGAAGACCTCTACCGCGCTTCTTTCCACACCACCACCTCCTTCGACCACGCCCGCAACACCTCCGACGTCTCCCTCTCCTCTGCCTACTCCCTCGACCTCGCCACCCCCGCCGACTCCCCGCCCAACCACAACATCACGAACCCCGCCCTCAAGGGCCACCTCCGCCAGACCCACATCCGCGCACGCGTCTCGGCCTCCCCCTACCCCCGCGACGCCGAGTCCGTCCACTCCTCCTCGTCGGAGACCGAGGACATCTCCATGTACCTCGCAGCCGCAGGGCCCGAGTACCACCCCATGTACGCCGTCTCCCCGCAAACGATGATCCCCAACCCGGAGTCTATGCACGGCAATGCCTACGGCCGTATGAACCTCAGCCCGGACCACGCGCTTGAAAAGCTTGCTGCCAATGTCCGTGCCGCAACTACGACGAGTGCATCCGACAGGGCGAAGCAGATCTTCGTACAGGCCTGGTATGTCATCTCTTGTTATCGTGGGTCTCTCCGCTAAGCGCTCGTCCTTGTTTTCCTCTCTCTTCCTTTCCTTCCCATGACCCTCTCGAAACCCCTCTCGCCTTGTTTGTTCCAGGTTGACCGCAAACTACTCCCCGTACCCGGACGGAAACGTCCCGCGCCAGGGTCTGTACTTCTCCTACCGCCGGGTCTGCGATCAGTATGGGATCCCACATATCAATACCGCCACGCTCGGAAAGGCGATCAGGCTATGTTTCCCTACAATCAAAACAAGACGTCTGGGAGTCCGAGGGAACAGCAAGTACCACTGTGCGTGTTTCCCCCTCATCCTTCGATCATGATTCTGCCAGCGCCTGATTGACGCTGACTTGGTCTGCTTCACCCGTGACAGATTGCGGCATCCGACCTGCGACATCTGCAGAGGCGGAGTTCCTCCAGGACTACATTCGGAAGTCGAACAATAATGCTGCGCAGCAGTCTGTGAACGCTGCCCGGATGGGGGGCGATGGAGACGGGAACCGCGGCTCGGACGAGGACGATGAGGACGAGTCAGAGGGCCCTGGTTCGGGCGCGGCATCGAAGCGCAACTCCCTGAACCTGTCTAGCGGCTCGAAATCTTCGGCCATCTTCGCTGACGAGAAGACACCAACGGCCGCGACGCTGCTCTCACAGGCACAGGCCACCCAGCGTCCGGCGAACGCCTTCCCCGCCCAGGCCCCGATTCGGAGACACCCCGGCCAGGAGGGACTTGCAGTATCCTCGCACCCCTCGCCGTCCGGGAGCGTTCAGACCGTGAATGTTGCCGGCGGCAGCTCCGCAGGGTCAGTGCGCCAGCTGCCGAACTTCCCATCGATCGACGAGGCGGTGGGCGCGAACTCTACGACGCCACAGAGCATCGCCGCGCGCGAGGTGTGGCAGTGGTTCCAGGATCACCTCGATGCGCTGCTGGAGAGCATCCGCGGGTACCGCTTCGACCAGTTTGAGCTCCACCTGCGCTCGTTCTGGTCGAGCCTCACCGGCTCCCATCGCGAGGTCGTGCACGCCCCGGCGGTCGCGGGCCTCATGGCGAAGGCGGATGCTATCGTGTACGATGTGAGTCGTCCGGCAGCCGACAGCGAAGGATGATGCTCACAGATCGTTTCAGGAAATCCTCGAGATGCTGCGCTCGCAGATGCTCTCCCCCATCTCGCCCGCGTCCCTGGCGGGATTGCGTCAACTCGCCGACAAGATGGAGAAGATCCTGCTTGTCGCCCTCGAGTCCTATGGAAACACGTTCGTTGAGCCCAAGGTTGAGCTCGGCGCCCGGTTCGGGCATCTCGTCCGTGAGTGACGTGCTTCCCCTTCTAACGTTCATGTTGCGGTCGCTGAGCAGGCGGTCTTAGTGCGCTTCCTCGACATCTACCAGGTGACGCAGGCGCTCAACACGGTCCTGACGAACCAGAAGCAGTTGCTCGAGATGCGCCGGTCGTGGGCGAAGATCGACTTCGAGTCCGTGCGGAACCAGTCCGCGCTCGTGTGCAATTGCCGCCACGAGGACCTCGTGCAGCTGCTCGAGGGCGAGTTCGTTCAAGTGCTCGACGGCCTTTCGAAGAGCCAAGACCCCGTGCGCGACGTCATGGCGTGGGCAGACAAGTGCTGCGAACGGCTCATGGGCGGCCGCGGCGGAGGTGCTGAGGAGCGTGCAACGATGAGCTCCCGGAGCGTGCTAATTCGGTGGGGCTACGTCACCAGCCAAGTCATGCGCGACCTCGTAAGAGAGCCTTTCTGTCAAAGGTTGACGGACAGCCGTGCTGATCATGTCTGGTGTCTCATAGACCATCCGGAGCGACCCTGCGTTCGGCGCGTTCCAGATCCTCAAGCTGTTCTTGGAGTAAGTGCCCGTCGCCGCTCTCTCTCACGCTTTATGTGCCGATCCTGACTTGCCGCGTTCCCCAGTGACTGGATCGCCCTGAACGTGCTCCGGAACGTCGCGCTGTCCACGAACTCGGTCGCCGCGTCCGTCGAGCCCGTCATGCACCAGCAGTTCTTCACGCTTTCGCCGATGGCGGGGCAGGAGAGCTTCCCGAACACGCTCGACGTGCGGCCCACGGCCCCGATGGCGCACACGCCGACGACGTCGAGCATGCTCGCCGCGCTGCAGGCGGACTCGTTCGCGAGCGGCACGCTCGACCCCGCCGCGACGTCCTTCGGGGCGGACGCGTTCGGGTCGCTGCACTACCTCGAGGGCGCGTCCTCGCAGGACGACCTCTCCGTGCACACCTCGGGGCTGTCGTTCCCCGACTACGGCGCGGGCACGTTCGACGTGCCCGCGTTCACGCCGCAGGACCTCGGGATCAGCACGAGCGGCACGCCGCCGTCTGCTGGGGGCGAGTCCGACCACGAGGCGGAGAGCGTGAAGTCGGAGTCATGAAACGCGGGACGGGCGTGACTGTTGCCCTCACCGCCGCTGCTGCTGCCGTCGTCCGAGTCGTCGATGTTCATATGTCGTTGTGGGGGCTTGTGCGGACATCTAGCTTACGTATATACCACCTAATGCCGGTCTGTTGCTGCTTTCTTCGGTCTCTAATTATTGACTTTTGTTGCGCTGCTGTATTGACGTACGTACTCCCTCCTTTACCCTTCGTTAGTAGCTATTGCCTCTGTCGTTCGACCCGAATGTATCCCCCACCTTTTCCTCCTCCAGGGAACTGTACTGGACACCAAATATTGCGATAACGCGTTAAACGAGAATCTGTGACGCGGCGTGGCCGTGGGTGTGAGCGCGAGTGGATGCGATTGCGAGCGGAGAATATACGCTAAATGTGCAACGACGATTACAGAATAAGTAGTCCAACGAGTATCGCCCCAAACCCAATCCCCATCGCCCGTCGGCGTACATCATGACGCCTCGACCGCCGTCTCCTGCACACTTTCTAGCTTTTGGTCCACGGGCTCTACAGGGACCCCGGTGGAGGGAAGTGTCGCGGCAGCAGGAGTTGGTGCGGGCTCTGCAGGGTGCTCGGCGCCGCCGTTGGGAGGAGCAAGGTCGCCCGACGGTGTAGGGGCGCTGTCGTTGTCCGCGGACTTGCCGACGAGCTTGCGGATCTCAGCCTCCGCTTTCGCCTTGTTCTCCGCAGTGACACGGGCCTGGTTTGCCTCGAACCACGCCTTCTTCGTCTTCAGGTCCTCGATAACTCGGGGAACGTCCGTGGTCGAGGTGGGTGGGGGTATTGAGAGAGTGAGGAGGGCGGAGAGCGTAGGGAGGGGCACATGCAGCTGTCCGCCGGGGGCGGCGACGGGCTCTACGCCGTTGCTTTCCGCTGCTGGCGCGGGGGTCTTCGCGCCGCCCTTCTTCGCACCCTTCTTCTTGCCACCGCCACCGACGAAGTACGAGTCGTCGTCCTCACCCTTCTTCTTGCGAACGACGACACCCTCTGGTGCGGCCTCAACCTTGCGCAGCTCGAGCTTGGGCACGCCGGCGACGTCCGCGCGCTCGTGGAGCGGCTTCTGGGAGGAGAGCGAGCCGGCGGAGGACTTTCCAGAGAAGGAGTCGATGAGCGTCTGGCAGTCCTCGATCTGCGCCTGGAACGCGGGGACCTCCGCCTCCTCGCGCAGACGCTCCACGATCTCCTTCTTCTTCTCTTCCTCGTGCGCCGCACGTTCAGCACGTGCCCGCTCTGCGCGGCGCGCGCGATCCTCGTTGAGCTTCGTGTAGAAGCGGTCGTTCGCGTCCTTGTAGCGCTGTGCGGACTCGCGCTTGCGGTTGTACAGGTCGTCGAGCTGGCCCTGCAGCGCGGTGCGCTCGTCGAGCAGCTTGCTGCGGCTCGCGTACGCGTCGTCGCTCTCCTTCTTCAGCTCGTCGAGCTCCGCGCGGATCGTGTCGTAACGCTCCGAGATCGCCTTCGCTTCGGGGTCGTCGAGCTGCTTGCGGAGCTCGTCTGCCTTCGCGCGGTCGGCCTCGATGGTCTCCTGCTCGGTCTGGAAGCCCTCGACTATCCGCCGGCTGCGCTTCCACTGGCTGATCTCCTGGAGGGCGCGCTTCTCTTCGACGAGCTTCAGGTTGCCGGACTCGACGGACCGCTCCAGTTGCCTTGCAAGGTGCGTGAGCATGCCGTACGAAAGCTTGCGGCATGGGAGGCCTACCTGATCCGGTCGTCAACTTCGGCGACGGTCTTGTACGGAATCTTGGCCTTGGCCGCGTTAAGGTCTTTAATCTAAGGAGCGTTCATGTAAGATAGAGTTAGCGTACATGACACAGCGTGTCGACTGACCTTCTTCTGAACACCATCCTGAAGAGCCTTGAGCTGGTCGAAGACCTTGCCTCGCGAGAGCTTGTTCGTCGACTGCTGGCCACGGATGCCGTCGAGCTCAGCCTTGAGTGCATTACGCTTCTCTCCACCAGGGCCAGACTTGGACGTGAGGGAAATCTTGTCCTTCACTGCGGTCTATGCCGGCGAAGACCATTAACTTCGGGGCACGGGGCCGAGTGCTACTAGCGCACTCACCAGCTTAACCTGGAGGGCGTCGATCTCGGCCTTGATTTTGTTCTGTTCCGCGTCGTAGAGCGCCTTATCAGGCCTCCCGGAGCCATACACGGCCTCCTCCTTCGCGACCTCGACGGTGGTGGTCGCGGGGCTGGCGGTGCCTGAGGGCGTCGCGGACTTGGGCTTTTTGGCGGCGCCGTTCGTCGCGGCGGGCTTGGACTTGGGGGCCATTGCGGTAGAGAGCGTGGGCGGCGGCGGAGGGTGGGGAACAGGGGGCGGTTGGGCAGAGGCAAGTGGTGGGCGTGAGAAGGCGGTGGGTGCAGCGAATTGAGGGCCTGCCGTGACGTGGCTGAGCGACTCCAGCCTCGATTTGAGATTTCAGGCGCGATCACGCAGCCGGGAGCGCGCACCCCGCGCCCCGTACGCGCCCGCGCCGCTCAGGCGGTTATGACAATGCATGGCGATTATTAAAACAGTACATAGAACGGGAGAAATGCACAAGTACAGATGCGACAAGACTAGATGCGAGAGACGGCGCGGACAGGACAGTGTTCAGAATACGATCTTCTGGTCCAGCTGCTGCACCTCCTTACAGCTCTCGTCGTACATCTCCCGGTAGTCCTCGTCCTTCTCCTCAATCCCCTCCGCATTCTTCGCCTTCTTCTTTTTCTGGTCGGGGCAGATCATCACACAGCTTGTTGGCCGCTTCGTTGCGCTCGCGTGGCCGAGCTCCTCCTTCGAGGGGACGAAGACGTACGGGATTTGCGCGTCCTCCGCCATGACCGGTAGGTGCGAGATAATGTCGATGGGAGTGATGTCGGCAGCGAGGACGAGGAGTCTGTGAAGCCGAGGTTCAGACAGGAATATATAACCGGACCGTGTGGGCAACATACCCCTTCTCTCCCTTCCGGATGGCCTTTACGACCTCCTTGACGCCGCGCTTCACCTGCCGTTGTTTTGAGGCTGCGAGGACAGCACATGTAAGAGATGGCAAAGATGAAAACGTGCGCAATTCCGCTCACCCTTCTTGATAGTCTTGTGCAACTTCTTCAGCAGCTTTTTCTGCGCAAGAGGCTGGGCAATGGGAGAGAGGTCCTCTAGGGGTATGGTGATCTCCTCCTTCTCCTTTTTCTCCTTCTTCGTAACCTTCAAGACCGGTCAAATACGCCCTCCCCTCGGACGAGTGCAACACACCTTCACAAGCTCAGCATCGCCCATGTCGACGTCCTCGTTGACCTCAATGGACTCTTCGACAGTCTCGGTGACCTCCTTGGTCTTCTTCTCCTTCTTCTTTTCTGACTTGTCCTTGGCCATGACGATTGAGTGGTGAACGTGGGAGGTTACCGCAAGACGAGCTGGAGGACTGGGAACCGGCTCAACCGCACTTCGCAGGAAAATTCGTTCTTGGATTGCGATCACGTGCATTAACCTATAACCTAATAGACGCCCATTCCCACCATATGCGTCGACCTCGACCATTACTTGAGGTCCCCATGTAAGTGCTAGTACTTGTTGTCCATACGTATGTCCCAACCATCTCATCTTCTTGGATTCTAGACCGAGAAGACCGAACAGAACATTTCATTAGGCATATCTCTGCCGCGTATGACCTCATCGCAATTTGCGGCAACAAATGCGTACCGGATTCGCCGCCAGGACGAACGCCAGAATTACTCTACTCATGACGCTGCCAAGTTCAGGGCCGAGGAACCATACCTCTGTGGAAGCCTTCGTGCCATATTTACCGAGGGGTTGACCGGGATACTGACGTCGTTCGCAACCTTCCGTGAAGACACGCGCAACGCCGGGATGAAACCAGGTGAGTACCATGGGCAGAATAAAGTGAGTGGCATAAATGACTCAAGTGCGACTGCACTCGTACAAGGGTCGGGCGCTCTCACGTCTCATCAGTGTCTCCATACAGGATGACACAGACTGTCAGTCGGCAGGTTCCCTAGTTTCTACTACGAACGGCTGGAGGGGTGCAGTTGGCGGCCTCTCCCATGGGCACCTGCCTATAGCCTAAAGGAGCCCAAATCCACCGAACGATTGCGGCTTCTAGCCATGTGGACGGCATGTGCTTCGCTCAATAAGTCCGGTGAGTCGCGAGTACTGTACGCGCCTGCAGCTCGCGAGCAGCGGAGACGTCTCTGGGCCGCGCAGACCTCGGAGTGGTCGAGACGCTGTCCTGGCACGCTGAGGAGCGGTGAGTTCCGGCTGCGAGTCGCATGGCGAGCTGGACAGGACCGAGAGGCTGCGCATTGGGGTAGGCATGAGAGCGCGGCGATGGTCGATATGGCAGTCGAATTCCACGGAGGAGAAGCAGAGGCAGAGAGGGCGGTGGGCGAGGGAACGTGATTGGTATCAAGCAATGTAACCCTTTTTGAGCTCAGACGGTAGTTTTGGCCCACGTGGTTATCAAGAATGGTAGCCACGCGCTCTTGCCTCTGCACGTCCATATTATCGTACTTAGACACTGCGCCGAACACCGTTCCCGCCCCCGCTGCCCGTCGTCCGACGTCCTCGACGTCCCCCACGTCTGCAGACGGCTCCCCAGCCCGCTCAGCCCACAAAATGTCAGCAGATTCGCCTAATGCGACCTCCGCAGGCACCGCCTTCCAACCCAAAACGTCGTCACCGTCCATGAGCTCGCGACAGACCCCCGTAACTCCCCTTGCCCCTCTTGAATTCCTACAAAATCAACGGCGGGGCTCCATCACCGACCCCTCCTTGCACGCTGCCCCGACTCCCCCCGCCTTCTCGTCTGGCGCGTCCGCACCGCCCGCCATGTCGTCCTCCTTCCGCCGCCCTGGCTCCCCGGCGACCAACTTCGCCTCGTCCTCCCACGAGCACAGACGTTCGATCTCCCAATCTCGGCCCTTGTCCCCGTTCAAATTCGGCGACGCGTCCGCACAGCCGAGCGAGAGTCCCAACGCGCAGCTTAGACGCCTGCTGAGGTCCCCTTCGGCTGAGATGGGAGACAGACGCACGCCCACACAAGCCCCGGGTGCCGACAACGGCCGCGAGGGCGGCACGCCTGGTGCTAGGGAGCGTAACGGCAGTGAAGGTGAGTAGCCAGGAGTGCGAACGGGGAAGAACATTCTCGTTGATGTGGGTCGTTCTTTTCTATGTGCATTGCCAGACAGGGCGAAGGGGAACGACCGGATGGATGTCGACCGGAACGAGGACGCGCAGCAGCATGGACAGGGGGCTGAGGGCAACACGCGACCGGAGCACGCTGCTCGAGATATGGAAGACGTCGACTACAGCGGCCGCCGCCAGTCTGTGGTAGCAGGTTGTCAATCCTCTTTTTCCGTTTGCGGACCCTTACTCACATCCTGCCTCAAGGCACGAAGCGCAAGATGTCGTCAGACAAAGGCGTGTATCCGCCCGGGCCCACAGACATCGATCCGCAATTAGTTGGGCAGGAGGGGAGAGAACCAGAGGAACCAGCGCCCAAACGGCGAGGATCAGCGATCGACACGCAGAGGATTGCTGCGCTGAGCCTGCACGACCGACGAGGTTCAGGAGATGGACGGGCCGCGGCAGGGTCACCATGGTGGTCGAATGACAGACGAGATTCTGTGTCGTCCGCGTCTGCATTCACGAACACGCCGTTGACGACTGGCTTCAGTACGCCCGCCTCGGCAGTTCCCGGCGACTCGCCACATGGCCGACCTCCTGGCGGCATCGCAACTTTCGCGTGGCCTGCCAATCCTCACGTTCCTCCCGATCAGGCTACCCCTCCCGCCATGCAGCACGAGCCTGCCGTTAATATGCAGGGCCCTCCCCATCCCTTCGACTCGCTCACACAAATCATGCCTCCAGTCACCTTTGCCCAGGACCGCAGAATGTCTGCGCCAAACATTTCCGGCGAAAATCTTCCTGCTCCTCCCTCTACGGGCCCGACGCGCTCTCTTCGTTCTCGCTCTCGGCCCCCCTCGCGCGTACGCACCGCCGACCCATCGGCAGGCAACGATCCTGGCCAGGCTTCTCCCGGCTCAAGCGGAAATGCAGAGGATGCGTCGTCGTCGCGTGGCGGCGACAAGTCGGGCTCGACCCCGTATTCCCGCTCGCCCGAGTTGCGGGTGTCGCACAAACTCGCTGAACGGAAACGGAGGAAGGAGATGAAGGAGCTGTTCGATGAACTCCGAGATCAGTTGCCCGCAGACAGGGGGATGAAAGCGAGCAAGTGGGAGATTCTGAGCAAAGGTGCGCAACGGACGCTCGCATTTATAGCCCAACGATGCTAACATGCACCTGTCGTGTAGCCATCGACTTCATTGTTACCCTCAAGCAGAGCCACCAGGATATGGGCAGGGATATAGACGCGTTGCGGCACGAGCTTGAAGGATATCGCCAGGGGATGCCGCCGCCATTCGTCGGTGCACCTCCCCACCCTGTTGTCTACGCGCACGGTCCTCCAGTTGGCGTCCCTCCATACCCTCCCCCACCACACGGCGCACCTGGAGTCCCCCCTCACCAGCCTCCGCCGCCGCATACACACCCAAGTGGCCCTCCGGGACCGCCTGGACCTCCCCCTCCTCACCACCCCCATCCCATTCCATCTCAACAACAAACCCAACAGCCTATGTCTCGACCCGGGTCGTCGCAGAACGCTTATCCGCCTGGTGCGGCCCCGCCTCAGCAGCCACCCCAGCAACCCACCGTCAACGGCAACGCGCCGCCTGCGGCAGCAGCTCGCACGGATACACCGACATAGGGGGTTTGGTCGCAGCTGGGACCCCGAACTGTATCGATATGTTTTCTTGTTTCTCCTCCCTGGATCGAGGGCTCGCGTCGTCTGTCCCAAGGTGATAACTTATGGTGTATCCTCCATGTCGTCGTTTGTTCTGAAATATCACACCTAGAGCTGGAGAGATGTCGTCGTGTCTGCCCTCGTGGAGCTGTCGCTGTTGTTGTCGCACCTGCCTATTATTCCCCTTCCCCCACTCCATAAGTATTCCGATAACATTGACCAGCCCTGGCGCCTCGGACGATCCATATATTTCTAGACGGACTGCATCCTGTTCCACTACCATCTGAGAGACGTAGCGCAGGCAACAGCGAATACAAGAGAATAAGACACGCCACTTGTCGTTGTTGTATTTTGCGATCTTGTCTATCGCGGTCGAGCGCCGCATGGGCCACACAGTGTGGCACACAGTCTGTACATATAGAGCGTCGGTAAGCGCGGGCGGATGCGGAGCCGTACGCACGCTTGACTCTCTGCCACCACCACCCCCGCCACTCCGCCCCCCGACCAGCCTCAGCCTGGTCTGTACCGGCACTCTCGACTGCGTTAACGTCCTTTGCTGTGACTAGACGATCTGTACAAGTCTGAAATACCCGAAATAACTCTTGCTTTCCCTCGCGCCACTCGATCGCACTCGAGCCCCTAGACAAGGACGATATGGCCAAAGGCACAGCGAGTCTCTTCCACCCGAAGCCCAGCCGGCCCACACTCCCAAAGAAAGACTCGCCGAGCACGAACACGCCCTCCCCAGGGCCCTCACAATCCACCCCCGGCACGCCGAAGAAGGCGGCCACCCCCGCCACTCGCACGCCGCAGCAGCAGGCCCGCCGCCCCGTCGCGCCACTCCCAAAGCCCAAGGCGGCCGATGACGACAAGAAACAAGCTCCGCCCGAGGGCCCGTACGCGGAGTTCCGGCTGATGTCGTCGAAGCTGAACGGGTGGAAGTACGACGTGATGAAGTTCGAGTCGCGCAAGCGCATCGACATCAACACCTGGGCGGCGCCCGTGAAGCTGAACCGCAAGGAGCCGCGGCGCGAGGACGCGCCGGACGCGGCGTCGCAGCAGGCGGTGAGCGCGATGGTCGGCTCGGACGGGAAGCTCGTCATCGGGGCGGACGGGAAGGTCGTGATGGTCGACGCGGCGGGGCGGCCGGTGCGCGCGCCCGTGGACGCGGACGAGGCGGGCGAGGAGAAGGGCAAGGGCAAGGACAAGAAGAAGCGGTTCGTGAAGAAGACGCGGCAGGTGTTCCTCGTGCCCGAGGAGACGCGGCAGCTGCGGCGCGAGGAGCGCCACCCGTGGGTGATGGAGGACGCGAAGCACGAGGAGACGTGGGTGGGCAAGATGGAGGAGGTGGCGAAGTCGCAGACGTATGCGATGTTCATGCCCGCCGCGGACGATGTCTTCAAGTTCGTGACTGCACATCGGTGGTACAAGTTCCAGAAGAAGCCGCATTATCATATTCCGAACCTCGAGGAGGCGGAATCTCTGGTAACTACATGTCTCTGGGATGAGATTCCCTAACTTATGGTGCGCTCTATTCCAGATGACCAAAATGCAGAAGCACAAAGATACCCATTGGACGCTCCGGCAAAGGACCGAGCAAACCTCAGGTGGCTCATCTCTGGTGCACAGCGCCAGTACAAGTCTGGGACCCGGTGGTCGGAAGCTGAGGACGGTCGACAATGGCCCCTCTGAGCTCTTCGGTGACGATGATGAGGACGGCGGAGACAGCAAGCGGAAGACTAAGCGCGAGCTCGGGGCTGAAGGTGACCTCGACGAGCTAGACTTTGAGGATACGTTTGCGGATGACGAAGAAAAGATGGACTTGGACGACAAGGAAGACGACGAGACGAAAGAGCTTGAGGCGTGTACAACCAATATTTGCAGTGTTGCAAGACAACTAACTCGATTTACTATAGGAGCGACTCAAGAAAGAGTATAAGAACGCGAACAAGCTCCGTGAGGGCCACATAGATGAATCAGACGAAGAGGAGGAAGAGGCCCAGCTGACTGGCGCAGGCAAGAACCTTCAGAAGACCCTGAAGAAGCTTGACAAGGATGGCGCATACGACGACTCCGACGACGAGAAGAACCCGTATGCGAGCGAGGTATGCATACTTTACGTTTTGCTCAAATTGCCTACTGACCATGAGGTACAGGAGGAGGAGGAAGAGGAAGAAGTGCCTTTTGCGCCTACCGGTCCTGCGATTCAGCCTGTCGAACCCAAACCTAACGCGCGATCGGCGTCCCAGACGTCACCGGTCGTCCAAGCAGGCAAGCCCACGGCAAACGGACAGCCACCCTCCACGCCCAAGACGACGGAACCGCTGCCGCAATCGATCTCGCGGCCGACGTCTCCCGCGCCGGCACCGGGGCACGGAGGCCACTCCGTTGTCGCGAGGCGGGCTACGAGCCCGAAGATGCCCAAGCTGAAAACGGCCATTCCGAGCCGCGCGGGAAGCCCGCTCGCGAGCCCCAACGGAGCGTCGCCTCCAGCCAGTCGCGCGACGAGCCCGACTGCTGGCAGCCCCCCTCCGGCGCCATCTGCGGCCGGAGGTGCGAAGGCCCTCAAGCGCAAGGCGACAGACGACGGCTCTGCGGGCGCCGCGGGGGGTGCGCCGGGCAGCGTGCCCCGCCCGAAGAAGCGCAAGGCGCAGCTGCTGCCGGGCGCAGAGCTCGAGGACCGCATGGTCATCGACTGGCTGCGGGCGACGCCGGGCGCGACGACGCGCGAGTGCATCCTGCACTTTACGCCGTACCTGACGGATGAGGAGAAGAAGAACAAGTTCACGGCGCTCGTGAAGGAGGTCGCGCAGCTGAGCAAGGGCGTGCTCGTGCTGAGGCCTGCGTACCGCGGTGCTGCTGCCTCGCCGGCTGCGGGGTAAGACGGAGGGAGGGAGGTAGTGCGCGTGGTTGATTGCACACGGTGCTTCTAGCGCGAGCTCATTTGCCGCGGATTATTACACTCGGACCCATCTTGATTGTCACTTGGCTTGTACCACCATCCATTCCTACACATACACCGCGTATTATGAATTCACGCGTCGGCTTCTGTCTGCCCAGAGATCTCCAATCTGAGACTGAGTGTGCGTTGAAGAGGGCATCGGGGCGACAGGGCCGCTGCGACGATCTTGAGTAGTTTTGCAGCTCGCGTGGGCAGTGCGCGCCGCGCGGACAGCGAGAAAGCTGTGCAGGAGAGCCCGAAGCGCTGGAGTGTGTGGCAGGCGGGCTTCCCGAGGCGTTTGCGAAGGCGCTGATGTCGAGGTGCATGAGCAGATCTTCCCAAAAATAAAGCCCGCATTACGCGGTTGACTACTGAACGCCTGGTGACGCCGGTCTGCGATCATGATGGGGGTTATGGACGCGCGGGCATCTGCAGAAGCGTTGCGAGCACACTGGCGCCGGGGCAAGGCAATACGTCGGACTTGGGGGCATCAGCGGGCCGCCACAGTAGTAACCCGCTGCTTAGTATCGATGGTGGTAAAGAATGAGCCGGGGCAGGGCGAGGCTGGCGGAGAAAGAGGCAGGTCCGACCGGGTCGGGAGACGGGCGGCGGGGGCAGTTGGGGTGTGGGCGCTGGGGGCGCTGAGCGTAGAATGCAAAGAGAGGACTCAGGAGGCAGGAGTACTCCTTCCTGGCTTGTGTGCGGGTGGCGGGCGTTGTCGAGCAAACGTCGGGCGGGATGTCGATGAGGGCTGATGAGGCCGGATCAGACGGTGATTGGACGAGGGACGGGGCGGCAGGCACGGCAAGGGAGTCGCGGTCGGATAAGGCAGGCGAGCTGCCGAATGCGGGGGCGGACGGGGGGAGCGGCAAGGCGAGGCCGAGTGTGATCGAGGCTGGTGCGCGGGGCGGCAAGGGCGGCAGTGGGGATGCGAGCCTCGCGCAGGCTCAGCCTCAGATCTGTTGTGCGCGCGCGCCTCCTGCTCCTGGCCCATCCGCCTCCTCGACCCGATCGCGCTGCCGCCCACTCGCTCGGTATAAATCAACGTCAATGGCCCTCCCTGCCCGCCCTGCCCCCTTCTCTCCTCCGTCCCCGTCCCCGTACCACAAAACACCAACTATACACGATGCCGGCCGTCCGCTCTTTTCTGCTTCTCGCCGCCACCGCACTCCTATCGTCCGCCGCATCAGCCCACCCGCACGACAGCCATGACCACGACCACGCAGTCACCCGCGCCCTCCCCTCGCGCTGGTATCACCCCGAGGACCACCCTGCAACTGGTCTCTTCCGCCGCGCCGACGTCCCCAACGACGGCGTGACCTATGCCGCAGTCGGCTCACCAGGTACGTTCTGAAAGCAAAGGAAAATCTGTATATTCTGTTCGGGCCCGCTCAACCGGTGTTTGCGCTCCTAGAATGGTCCGCCGGCTACCCGCCCGACAAGGTCGACTCGCAGCCTCTGCCCGAGGCGTGGACGGACGCGCTCGCCGCGGCCATTAAGGCAGGCAAGATCCCCGACTTCCCGCCCTCGCAGAACGTGCCCGGCTCAAACCCGGTCTACCCCAACGGCCTGGACCCGAACGGTGATGTCGTCTGCTCTGCCACTGAAAAGTGCCGTAACCCGGGCGATATCTGGGACGCACCCGACGGCGTGTTTGCCTCGAGCTTCGACGATGGTCCTACGGAGGTGCGCAGCTATACTCGGATTTACCGCCCAGGACGCGTGCTAACAGACGCCTCTGATTACAGTTTTCTCCCGCGTTGTACGACTTCCTGCAGACGAACAATGTCATCACCACCCACTTCATGATCGGGAAAAACATCCTCAGCTGGCCCGCTAGCTTCCTTCAGGCATTTGAGGACCTCAAGAGTGCGTTTTTCGCGTGGTTCTTCGTCTGTACTTGACCGTTTACCGTTTCGCTTCACAGGCGACATCGCCGTCCACACATGGACACACCCCTACATGACCACTCTCACCAACGAGGAGGTCCTCGGCGAGCTCGGCTGGACTATGCAACTCATCCACAACTCCACCGGTGGACGCATCCCCAAGTACTGGCGCCCCCCTTACGGAGACTCTGACAACCGCGTTCGCGCGATCGCCAAGGAGGTTTTCGGCCTGACCACCGTTATCTGGAACCAGGAGTAAGTTCGCCCGATCAGATGGTGGATGCACGGGTGCTGATCATTATGCAGCACTGAGGACTGGAGCGTCGGCACCCCCGGCGGTGCTACCCGCCCTGCCGTCGACGCGAATCTCCAGAAGTGGATCACCGGCCCCAAGTCTCCCGGCCTCGTCATCCTCGAGCACGAGCTGAGCAACGACACCGTCGGTGCATTCATGCAGGCGTTCCCGCTCATCCAGCAGAACGGCTGGAAGTTCGAGAGTCTCGCGACCATGGACGGCGGCGACGTCTACCAGAACGCGGCCAGCTCGACCGAGGACGTCACCCCCGGCCTGATCGGTGTTGCTGCCTCTGCACCCGCCTCTTCCGGCAGCTCCGCCTCGCAAAGCGGCTCCGCCACCGGCTCGAGCGCATCCACGTCAAGCACGAGCGCGCCTGCCGGGAACAACTCTGGGAAGAGCGCGAACGGCACGAGCAGCGCATCGGGCAGCTCGACCGCCGCGAACGGCCAGGCGACTGGCGCCGCCGCGGACACGAACGGCGCGGCGTCGCTATTCGCGTCTGGGCTCGTGGTGGGCGTGTCCGCGCTCGTCGCGGCCGCCATCCTCTTGTGATTCGCCCCGTGTCAGAACTCATCTGGGAGCGTTTGGACCCTCTCCTCTCCTCGGAATTTTCCCATTCGGAACTCTGGGTATGTGTGCGGACACAGTGCCATGCTACTCTACGGCTCAGTTCGGCCATCGACATTTACCCCCACCCTCGCACACGAGGCCACCCTAATCCGTCGCTCACTCTCTTGCACGTATTTATGACCGCCGCCCGCGCGCCGGTGTACGCCATCTTGCATTAGTCGCTCACCCCGCACGCACGCACCGCAGACTGTGTAGAGTAGTAGTACGCCCTTTACTGTCGCGATAGGATATCCCTTCCCCCTGCTTCCCTGTTTTCGCCTTGTATATCTTCGGACATTCCCCTCATCACACTTACGACCTGTCACGGACTCCGCCTCAGCCCCTAGGGCCTAATCAATCCTCGTGCTTACCACCTACACTCTTTTTTTCTCCACACCACCCACCAACACCACCACTGTCCAGACACGCGTCATCACCACCACCCCTTTATCGTACATTAGAAGCGTCCGCCGCCAAAGCGCGGGCGCGGTAATAGTGCACCCAGGGAATGCACAGGGACCTGCCCCTCCGGGCGGTCGTGTCTCCATCTTCCGCGCGTGCCGAGGAGAACGTCATCCGTCTAAGGAATTTGAGTACACGCTTTAGTGGCCGGACGGCAACTATGGAGCCAAGAATGAAGCCGCAGATGTCAGGCGCGAGAGGCGGCGGCGGGTGGGAAGGGTCGGAGGAGGGCACGCGAATTCGAAAGCGGCAATATTGCCGTATGCGGGACCCACAACTGAATGGACCCACAGCGCGATCGAGCGCGTCCTCCTCGATCAAGAAGGCTAAGAGGCAGATTCGCGCGGCCTCCCAGGAATAGCCAGGAATAGACTCGACTCGAGGGCCGGCGCGCGCGAGATGAATGAAGCCTGCCTCTTCCGAGTCCGGGGTGCGCAGCACCGTGACGGCGGGGCGCGCGCGAGGTTCGGGCGACGTCATGGCATGCAGTAGCTGCTGCGCGCGAGCGTACCTGACTCTCCTCCTTACACTTATGCTTGAGAAGCCGGAGGGGGGTGGGTACTTGGTGGGTGAGAGCGAAAGTGTATATGTCCAGGGACAGGTGAGTGAGACAGGCACGAACGTCAGTCGAAGTATGTACGAGGCTGAAGCGGTGTCGCTGCGGCTCGAGCGTCAGTTAAGGTTGTCTCCCGCCGCCACCTCCCTACGGTCTTGGCAGGGTTCGACTGCTTGTTTGCTCGTGCGTACGTCTGTGTGCTCTATGCTGGTCTTCTGGAACCCGCTGCAGCTAGACAGGCGATCCATGGAGATCGCGAGAAGCCATACTATCGCCCGCGAGTCTGAGCGACAGCTCTGAGCTACTTATATCCGAACATTGACTGCGGGCGATCAATTTCATTCGAGCTTCGAGCGACCGCCTCGTCTCGGCAGGTTATCTCATACAACCGGCAGGAACATCCATTCCGGCGTTCATAGGCAGAAGACAGCGCCGCGGACATATTGAGTTCTATCACAGCCTAGAACGTTGACGCCGCCACAGGAAGTCCTCCTTGAATGCGCTATAGCGCCGTCAAGACCTCAGTCCTCAAACTTACACGTCTCTTAGGCCCGTAAGGTAGGCCTAGCGCAGATTCGACCACTATGTCACGGCGTCGTGGCAGGCATGCCTTCTCGTGTGCTACAGGGGAAGCCATAATGCGCTGTGGGCTGCGATTGTCTACAAGAGTGTCCCCCACAAGACTGAACTGGTACGTCTGAACAACTGCTGTCGAAGGTTCTAGTCCTAATGCACTTGAAACGTCATTGATCGCCACACTGATATTGGGAGTGTAGCAAGATGCCCCCTCAGCTAGTCCCCCCTCTCCCGGACCGACCGAGTTCGCACTAGGAAGACAGCGACCTCATCAATCTGGCACAGCAGCCGCGACAAGAACCTGAGATGTCATTTACACCCACTCCGGTCTGCTTAGGCGCGAGTATGATACATTTCATAACGTGAGTGTCACTGGACTCATCCAGGACGAAAATATTACAAACAAGGCTGCAAGACAATTCCTCTCCGACATCCCCCCGCTCCTTCCCGTCCGTCCATCCTACAAGTCCCCCCAAATCCTCCCTAGCCCCAATCAGACAGCCAATATGAAGGTGATAAATTACTGCTAAAGCGACGCCGAAGCGGCTGGTGTGTGTGTGAAGGTGAAGTTGCAGGTAGCGCGGCGGAACGAATGCGTGTCGTGCGCGTATGTGGAGTCGTGTGAAGTCGTGAGGGGTAGTAGTGTGCAGGCCTACGTCGGGCCAGTGTCTATCCCAACAAAACACGGTGAGTACTCAGCCTCTGAGCACGACAGGACGCAGGTTACTCACAACGATACAGTGATGAGCGAGACGGGTATTCTAGGAGATGATGCAGGACCCGCTGTTCCCGCTGGTGCCGGTGTCGTCGAGGTCGACCGGGACGTCCGCGGCGGGTTCGTCGACGGGGACCGGCGGCGCGATGGTGAAGAACGCGTCCATGGTAGTGTTGGGGGTGTACGACAGGGGATGCGTGCTCGAGCGCGAAGTGTGGCTGGGACGGCAAAGCCGAAAGAGGCGGGGCCGGAGCGGCAGAGCGGCGGACAAGGTACGCAGAAGTTGGTGAACGACTTCGCTGTCAACCCTCTCCTTCCCTACACAATATATATGCGCTCAAGCCCTGCTCTTGCCACAGTGGGTGCGCCAGCTGCACTTCGTGGCCCTCGGCGTCCGATCGTGCAGCCCGTGCCGAGTGTTTCGGCCCCGCCTCATGCCTGCACGGCGCACCGTACAAGACAATAAAGCGGACGATCGCACCCGAGCGAACGGCCCCCAGTTTTACGCTACTGATGAGGCGTTGTTGTCTTTGCGCAGTTTCTAGCGTAAAACCCATCCTTCTCAAATATTAGCGCCCACTGCGCGCCCGGTGGCGAGACAATAACGCGCACCGCGCTACTCCCAGCGCGTGCCCAGATCTCATTTCCGGGCGCGCGTGGCGCTGGATTGGACTCGGGGACCAACGGGCGATGGGGAGCACATTGATCCCCGCCCCCGCGCGGGCGGGAAGTGTGGAGTGGGCTTATTGTGTTTGGCAAAGTTCGTTCTTGGGAAGGTGGCCAGGTGAGCGGGAAGCAGTGTCGGTAACCCGGACCGCAAGCCTCAGATCGTGTAAGGCGTGTGGTCTACGCAACGTCGACGAATGGCCGTCGTGCGTCGTGCGTGATTCTAGACGCAGGACACGCTAGAGTCGAATGAACCCATACCGATGCCCAGGCGCCCACTGTCTACTCGCACATCCTTGATACTTTACACATCTATGGCCGGGGCAGAAACTTGATGCGTGATCGATGATCTACCTAGCGTCGATGTTCTCGCCATGGACTATGGCCAACGAATGGCATTCAATCATACCGCGCAGCAACATCATACATTTGCAGACACTCGATACTCGTTATATGTCATGTCATAAAGTCGTCAGCATGCGGCGATGGGCGCGCATCGCGCCCGTGTGTCCGAAGGGGCGGCGGGTGAAGGGATGAAGGGGCGGACAGACCCTGGTATGTTCGCCTACGTATAGCAGAAGCAGGCGAGGGAGAGAGAGGAGAGGCGGTCAAGGGTCAAGGAGGAACTATGTGGGGGCGAACGAGGAGGCGATAAGATAGTGCGACATTAAGATATGGACCAAGGAAGGGATGGCAGTGGAACAGGAGCGATGATGGGAACAAGGACGATGAAGAGTGAGCACGACACACGAGTCAGAGGAGGGGGAAGACGGAATGAATGCAAAGCAGAGCGGTATCCGATAAGTGTCCAATGATCAAGGAGAGCGCGCGAAGAGGAGAGACGGGCGAGCGTAGGGCCGGAAAGATATTTCAGTCAGCCGCTCAGGAGTCCGCGTCGGGATGGCCGACGGGGAGAACGGAAGGATCGGATGGCTGAGCACAGGGGGCACAAGCCGAGTCCAGTCCGTGTCTAGGGGCGAGAGGCGGGAGAATGAAGACTGACGACGGCATGACATGATGTCCGCAGGACAAGCTTCCGGATCATCGACCACGGCATGTCCGATGGTGAGAGCGGCAGCGACAGTGAGACGCCGCACGCACGTCATCAGAGAATGCTCGGCCACTTGAGCTTGAGGCCCTCCAGCCAGCGCAGGTAGAGCAGCTCCGAGATCGGCGACTTGCGTACCGGCGAGCCTGGTTCTGGCGTGGCCAACGCCGGACTGGGTGTCGACCCGGAGGACGAGGGAAGGCCCGAGATCTCCTCCTCCTCGGTCACGATGAGGCCCTTCGCGGTCATCTCGCTCCTGCGAATGATGCGCTTGTGTGGGAACAGTGCCCGAGTAGTCTGTATGTGATTGCGCACGGAGGGGTTGCTGCAGGCAGACGATGAGCATTGCAGGTCGAAGGGAGTATCTGCGGACGATACGCACTCGTTGATGCCAGCGAGCATGTCCAACACGAGGTTGTAGGCGAGCTCAGGGTTGACTGTGCCCAGCTCCTCGAAACCACGCGAGATCATACTCAACGACTCAATCTCGCGAGCGTCCATATCGTCTCTTGTTGTCTGCGAAGCATGTTAGCAATGCCTCCATTAGTTAACGTAAAGTGACGTACCTTCTGTAGCAATGGCAACAGAACACCCTCCACCATAGCCTTGCCCGCCTTCGCAGCCTCGCCGGCCCGCTTCTGCGACCCCTTCAAGCTCTGCGGCGACGACGGCGTCGAGGACGAGCTGCCCTCGCGACTCCGCACGCTGCCCACGTACTCCTCCGATAACCGCAGCGAGCGCACCGTGTCGACCTTCTTCACCGGCCGAATCGTGTCCACCCCGCTGCCGATATCCGCCTCCCCGAGTACAGTGCCGTTGGACGAGTTACTCCGCATCGCGTACGAGGCCCGCCGTGAGGATCGGATGGAGCCGGTGTACGCTGGCGGGGGCTCGGCAGCGTCCGCGACCTGCGCATTCACGGTCTCGGTGCTCTGTGAGGGTGTCACCGGGCTCTGCACGGTCTCGTCCGAGCCATTGTCCGCCATGAGCGATGGCGTGTCCTTCTCGTCACCTGCTGGGGCATACGATCGAATGACGACCGTCGAGTGTCCCGCGTCCGCGTTCATGGCGATGCCCGACAAGCCGACGGGCCGCTGTAGCGGGACGTCGCTCCCCTTTGTCGTCGCGGCGGCGGTATCTATCGAGCCCTGTACGTCGTATGCGGACTCGTCTTCCTCGGGAAGCATGTCGTCGTAGTACTGTTCGTCGAGCTCCATCCCCGGGGGCATAATGTCCTTCGCCATGCTCCGCAGAGAGCCCATCGCGGACGCAGACCGGATAGTGTCGAAGTTCCAGTCGCTGCGCAGCGTTCCGTCCCACGTACCGCTATTCCGCACCGTCGCCTGATACATCTGGGGGACGCGGCCAGGCGTCCGAGTGCGGTAGTCCTGGTATCGTTCCACCAGCTCCGTGAGGTAGTGCGTTTTGCGGGCGTTCTTGATGAAGCGATGCTGGAGAAGCTCTTTCGTGGTAGGTCGCTATATAAGTGCAGCAAGGGGGCAGAAGGGCGGGTTAGCGCTGCTTGAGTTCACAGGCCCAGAGACCACAGAAGCACGATACTTACTGAATGAGGATCCTTGGTTAAGCACTGGGCGACGAAGTCCTTAAAAGCCGGCGTGAATGGGCCTTCGAGAACGGGCGGCTTCGCCTTCGGGATCAAGAACAGTACGCGCATCGGGTGGTATTCCGCCAGAGGCGGCTCGCCCTTGGCCATCTCTATCGCTGTGATTCCCAGGCTCCAGATGTCGGCCTTGGCGTCGTAGCCTGCTTGACGGATGACTTCCGGCGCCATCCAAAACGGAGTGCCTACGAACGTATGCCGCAGGGTGTTCGTGAGCTGGGCAGCGACACCAAAGTCCGCCAGCTTGACCTTCCCGGACGCAGAGAGCAAAACGTTGGCCGCCTTTATGTCGCGATGGATCGTCCCTTCGCTGTGGAGGTAGTCGAGGCCAAGGAGGAGCTCACGGCATATGACGGCGATGTGTGCTTCTGAGAATGCACCGGCCTTTAGGAGGTCAAGGCACGAGCCACCCGCGAGGAACTCCATCACTATCCACAGCTTGTACGAGACGACGAAAGACCCGTAGTACCGAGTGACATACTCGGAGTCGCACTGTGCCAGGCTTGCGATTTCTTGCTGTATCTCAGAGATGTCGTCGTCTGAATCCTCCAGATCTGCGCCGACGCGTTAGCGAACTTCATATGGGTGAACGTGAGAAACGCACCAATCTGCTTGATGGCTACTATCTGTTTCGAGTCGTTGTGGATCGCCTTGTAGACCGTACCGAAGCTCCCTGTCCCGAGCTTCTCTAGCAGCGAGTACTGCGCGGCAGGGTTACTGCTGGGTACATAGGGCCATGGCTCAGGCCTCGACTTGCGATCGGCGCTTGGAGACGGTGGCGGGGACTTGGAGAGCTGCTTGGGCTGGAAACCATAGTCAGAAGAGCTGCTAGACGAGCTGTGCTGCTTTTTGAGCAGGCGGGATCCCTGGGGAGGCATTTCGAGGAGGGGGAGGGGGCTGCAGCGCTCGAGGGTGGACGCAAGACGCGCAGGGGTGGGTCGCGACGACAAACAGAGGGACGCCAGAAGCTGGCCGTCGAGCTGGCTATCGTCGCAGCTAGGAAGCTTCTAGGGGGCACGTGTGTGGTGGTATGGCCTGGAATACCATGCGGTACGGAGGCAAAACGGCAGGGAAAGCCCCAATACCCATGACTTCTTCCTGATCAAGGCCGCCCCACGATGACGGACATTGCAGCATGGCAGACGGATAACTCACCATAGTTCGTGACTGTCGTTATATCTGGACGCGTGATAAATATCGTGATAACTAAGAAGGCGGCAATGCTTGAATCGGCGCGCAATGAGGCAGGCGAAGGACTGGGAGGAGAGCAGAAATGGAAAACACGCGGTGGTGGTTGTTGGGCGGAGACGCAGGATCTGAGAACGTGCGGAGGCCGGGAGGAGATTGCCGTAACAGCAATAGCCGAGTTCGGGCGAGATATCTCCTCGGAATGCACGCCACAGACGTGAGCGGGGGTGAGGCCGCCGAGACAGGCGTCGAGCAGAGCGTCGCGTACGGCGGCGGCGTGAGGGGATCGTCGGTGCGGGTGGAAGGCAGGAGGGGAGCCAGGGCGGGCGAGGGGCGGGCTTGTCCGAGTCCGGTGACGTTACGTCTCTCAGCGTCTCCCACCCGTAAGTCCGACTCCGCCACCGTCTATCCCGCAAAAGCCTCCTCTCCGGTCCGGCCGCACCCTCGTATTCACCCCGGCTCGACATTCGTCAAATACCGTACTCAGCATCATCAGGCATATATTCAACGCCGAATACTCGCAACATTGCAAACTGGGTGGTGAGACCGAGCCAATTATACCACGGCGTGCTCATGGCAGTCTCGGCAGAACCGACGTGAACACTCTGGCTTCGCCGGAATTCTTTTCCTACAGCGTCCCACGGTTGAATTGCGGTTACTCGTACGCGCATGTATGGCATGGCATGTTGGTTGGTGGTGGTAGCGTATGGCATACAGATGAAAATGGGACAAACTCAAAGCAACATGGACAACCAGCTCCGCGACCCGCACTCAGACAGCTCCCCTATGCCTTGACCGCGTACTTCCGGATGGGGAAGTGGATGTCCTTCTTGCGCTGCTTGAGCGTCTTCAACGATGCCTCGTGCTACAATTACCGACGCTCGTTAGCCTCCCAGATCAACCGTGAACGGCTTCAATCACTGACCTTCGTGAGACGTCTCCGGATGGCGCGGGTCTTCTTGGCGCGGAGGTCAAGGGGCAGGTACTTCTTGTTCTTGTAGAACTCGCGGAGGTTCTGCCTCTGCTTTTGGTTCGTGACGGTCAACACCCGGGCAATGGACTTGCGGACGGTGTTGCTAAGAGAGAGACATGGATGAGGACAAGGAGCCGATATAACCAGTTGCAAAACTCACATCTTAGTAAGCTTGGCCGCAGAGCCACCAGCGATCTTCTGTACCCGCAGGCTCAAGAGCTCAGTCTTGAGCTCCGTAAGCTGCTTCGTCAAGTCATTCTTGGACCTTCAACCTCTGTAAGCGATACGTCTGGATCGCGAGCTGGAGTTACGCACTTGGACTGGAGCTCGTACGCCTTGACCTTTCCGGGCATTTTGTTGAAATGAGGATCTACCAGAGGAAATCGAGCGTCAGAACCGAATTTCTAGGTCCATTGTGTACATGAAGCTCGCTGGTTCGTCCGGCAGCATTTCACCAGTCCTAGACGAGTCCACAGCAGCCAGCAGCAAGGAGAAACGAGATATTCACCTTGAGGAGTGTCGTAGGGGATGTACGCGCCGGGCTGGGGACGAGCAATACAGAGCGTGGGACAACGGAAGGAGGTACTGTGTAGTTCCTTCAGCCACACATCCCACGCCCACGTGGCACATAATTCCCTAATTAAGCGATCGACGCCCACACTGCGCGTGGCGACGTGCTCGTGGCAGCCGGCGACGACTAGCTGTATACTCTCTGCTGAATCCTTGCTTCTCTACATAAAGGTCTGCTCAATGCCTGCGACTGTGGCTGCTACTGCTGGGAATACGGCGTCTGTGCATACGTGTGCTACGGGAGGCTACTCTTTCCGGCGGTCTTTGTGAGGGATGCTGTGGCTCGGTGGCTAGCGACTCCCTGTTGCCTCTGCCCATTCTCTTGCATGCTCGCGCTCTGCCGTCCCCCATCCCCTCGACACTCTCGGAGCTCGTCGTATACCCCGTAATCGTGCTGGATCTCCACGGTACGCTGCTTCTGTGAAACGACACACGCAATCACTTGACGGACTCATGCAATCAGCGCCCTCCAATCATGGCTTCGATATACCCTCCCAGCCAAGATCTGCAATCTATCGCATCCCTCTTCCCGCATGTCGACGTCGACCTCATTGCCGCCATCGTCCGCCACGAGCTGCCCGGGGCCGAGATCTACAAGCTCGACTCGCGGCGCATCCTCGAGTCGACATGGAACATCGTCGAGGTCTCGATGGAAGACTCCACCGTCTCCCTCCGCGCCACGCCCTTCGCGATCGAGACGTACCCCACGCTTGACTCGCTCCTAGTCCCCCTGAACGCCTACTTCTCCGTGCTCTGTGTGGAGGGGCTCTCGCACGGGCAGTCCGCGCTACTCCCCTGTCACTTCTTCCGCTACAGCAGTCACCTGGTGAAGATCGCGGCGCAGTACGAATGGAAGGCGGTCCTTGCGTACCACCTCGCGTCGTTCGCGCGGCGCTCGAAGGAGATGCGCAAGGGCGACTACGCGGGCTGGGGGCGCGTCGACATGGACTTGATGGAGGAGTTCCTCGTCCCGAATCAGAAAAAGCGGCTTTACGGTACTGTATTCTCTAGCAGTAGTGTGCACCAGTCGTGGGAGCTAATATACCCGTGATATACTTTACAAGATACGCGGCGAAAGCAAAAGTAACTGTAGACGACAGGAGCGGGGACGCTGTGTACGATTGTACTAGTGCCTTGGATAGCGGATCGAAACGTTGTACCAATACACGTCTTGCATATTCTACATGGTCAGTGAGACATGCGCAAAGTCCGACGTCGGTGAGTCTGTTCAATGCGGTTGACTCTCCTCGACCCTATTGTCTGCTTGCGGAGGACCTCCTTGTTGCTTCTCCTGCATATCGTTTAGCATTACAGGCCGGTGGGTGTGAGGGAGCGAACACACCATGGAGTCTGCATCCTCCAGCAACCTTACGGCCAGCCGCCGCGTCCTCTCGATGCCCCGGCCATCGTCGGGACGCGGTACCCATCCCTGCCGCATCTCCACCTCCTGGACAAACGCTGCGGTATCGGCCAGAGAGTGGCCGATGCCCTTCAACTCCTCCGCTAAGCGCGTCCTGATATGCACTTAGCATCCACCTCTCGGCGCTGCTAGACGGTTCTACGCTCACCTGCGTGCCAGGTTTTCGCTCAGCAGCACGCCCACGCTCTTCCGCATCTCGTCCTCCCAGGCTCTCCCCATCCCGTCCCGCTCCTGCGCCCTCCACTCCGCCTGCTGCAGCATCTTGCCGAGCTTTGTGCCTTCGCGCTCGACCGTGGCGTCCACATGCCGCTGCACCCCTCCAAACCCGTTATCGATGTCCCACTTGACACGCTGCAACTCCTTTGCGAGCTTCGTGTTCGCCGTCCGCAGGGCCTTGAGCTCTGTGCGAAGACCTGTGAGGTGCCGCCGCACCAAGAAGTACGGTAGGATGGCGAGCGGTGCTACGACGGCCGCAAACACCAGAATGGTGCGTACGGGGTCACGCGCCTTGGTATTGTTGGAGGAGGATTTGGACGTCAGCGAGAACATCGTGGTCTGCGGCCTGTCCTCGCGAGGGGGCTCTGTAGACAGTACAGTCCTAGGGCTGAGGGGCTCGGGCGCACGCGAAGAACTCATGGGAGACACGCAAGCTTCTTGATCGCCGGCCCCGAAGGTAGCAGTAGCTGTAGATAGAGAGTATGTGTGCTTATGCGTATTGTGGCGCGCACATACCATTACACATCCAAAGTCCACGTGATGCTCGTCGTAAATCATGTACATCGTAAGTGTGGCAGTAGTCGGAGATGGGCGTGAAGCAGAGCGCTAGTAATACACAAGGTGACGCGGATATTAGCGGGGTAGCACGGGTATTTCCAGAAGAAGAGATCTAGCAGTAGTACTTGGTAGCGGGACAGAAATGGGAGGGCAGTGATACAGTGCGATGCAGGACAGCGAGACAGGGACAGCGCGAAGGCGAAGCAAGAAAACACGGGGGTGAACGAAGATGGGCGTGAGGCGTGAAGGACGTGGGTCGGGGGGTGCTGGGTCATGAGGCAGCGGCGGATTTCTTCCCTCCGAATAACCTGCGCAGGAATGCGAAGCGTACTTTTTTCTTCGGTGGCGGCGCGTCGGCCTTCACCGGTAGCCTATCACGACCCCTGTTCTGTCAGCACAGGCATTCTGGCGCAGTGAGACCACGAAAAACACTAACTCGTCAACATACACCGGGTAGGTCTTGAGCTCCGCCTCCACATTGAGGATGTCGTCGTAGTACGCATCGCGCACTGAGTCGGGAACTTCGAGCTTGCGCCGCCAGAGCGCCATACTGTTCCCAGAGGGGGATAGGAGAAACACGAAGACGATTACTTGGAACGCAGGATCATAGAGCTTGACGGACTCTTGCATCGTTGCGTCGAGAGTTCTTTGGATTTGGTCGAGGGTTACATAGTCGAATGTGGGTTGTGCCGGGGCTCCCGGCGTAGGAGAAGGGACGCGAAAATCAGCGTTGGCGAAGAGTGCCCCTCTCTCTTGGGTTTCAAGGAACCTCTTCAACTGAAGAGCGCAGCGCGATTAAACATGCGGAATCGTAGAACATGTATGTTCACTTACGCCAATAGTAGCAAGGCCGTTGGACATCGTAGCAATCCATTGCAGGAGCGATCGCACGCGAGGGTCCTTGTCCGGATTGAAGCCCCACCGGAATCTCTCCTTCGCAGGACGATGTCGATTGAACATGGCGCGCTCAGCTGGGGCGAGTGCCGCGCCCTGGGAGTCGACAAATCCCGCTTCACCTACGCCATTGCGGGGCGGAGGTAGCTCAAAGACAGTGGTTGAGATCGCACCAGTCGCGATCTTCATCGTCTTCGAGGCCATCGCAGCGGGCGCCCAGAATTGCTGCGGATTGCCTTGTGAACGAGACTGCGGCTGCGCCCCTCCATGCATTGACGGCGCACTCTGTGTGCGAGCCCGGGGTGAGGAGCCATAGGAGATGTTCGGGGAAAAGCGTACGCGTCCGCCGTTGGGTGCGTGTCCCCCGCCCCAGCCGTAGCCGCCCTTGTCGTGGCCCATGTCGTTTCCCCAGTCGTCTTCATCATCTTCCTCGTCGTACTCGTCTTCCTCCGGTATTGTCGAGGCTCGCTCTCCCCAGCCGCCACCGCCGCCGGTCATGTACCCCCAGCTATCGGCTTGCTGTACTGGCTGTGGTCGGCCGTGCTGCGGATGATGTGAGCCACTTTGGGAGCGGGCCTCCTGGATGCTATGCAGGATGCTCTGTTGTTCTGCGACAAAATGTGGGTCCTGCCACTGTTGACTAGGGTGGAGAGACTGCTGCTGGGGACGGCCGTGATGAGAACTTGGCTGCTCACGTCGCGGCTGGTGACTTGCTTGAGCCTGTGCCTGCGAGAGGTAATCCTTAGTGTACTGATTGGGGGCTTGCAGCAGCGAACTCAAGATCTGGGAGCGCTGCTGGTCCGACACGGCCTGTCGGGCCCCGCCGCCTGCAGCAGCGCTCTGAGTCGGATAGCCGTACGAGGCCGCAGGAGCTGGTTGAGCATTTACCATAGGCATTCCTTTCGCTTCGTTCGCCCAGTTGGCCCACGCGGGCTTCCCGGCAGGCGGTCCAGGGGCGGGCTTTGGTGGTGGTGGAGGTCCCCAGGCGGCTTGGCCGCCCCAGCCAGCTGCATCGGGAGCTCCCCACTCTTGTTGCGCGTGATGTGCGCCGAAGCGCGACTGAGGCATATGAGCAGTGGCAGAAGGATGGAAAGAGGTAGGTGCGGGCGCTTGTGCAGGCGGTGGTACTGGTAGTGGTTGTTGCTGCGAATGACTGTGCGCTCCACTTCTCTTCAACGCGCTCTTCTTCGTCCCGCGCCCGCCTCCGTTCGTGCTCACCGGAGAGCCGTGTGCTCCCCATTCATCAATGGCCGCTGCCGGTGCGGGGCCCCAGTCACCAGCAGGGGGAGCTCCCCACTCGCCCGCCGCCGCAGGGGGAGCCCCCCAACCGCCGGCTGGCGCAGAGGGCTCTCCCCATTCCTGGTCAACCGTCCCTTCACTCCGTATGCTCCTAGCACCGCCGCCGGCAACCCCCCAGCCGCCATCGTCTTCGTGTGCAGCCAAGGAGCCAGGTTCGCCCCATTCGTCTGTAGGAAACGGAATGTAGTTGCGGGAAGCGCGGTGATTCATGTCACGCCGGGTGAAGCAGACGTTGTGCGGAAGATGGTGACATGGGCGAAGGGAGGGAAACAAGGTCAGTACTTCATGCTCAAGCGAGGTAATGTGTCGAAGGCCAAATACGAACCATATCCACCTCCTGCGGCTACGGTAGGATTATTCACTGTTACGTCGTGGCTCGCGTGTACGGCAGGGACTGCATTGGATGGCTCCGCGTGTACGTCTCCTGGCTGATCGGCTACGCTGGCCTTTGCTTTCTGCTTCTTGGCGCCCTTTGCCATGGGGTGATCGCGAGGGCGTCAGAGGCCTTGAGGACGTCGTATGGGGAGGGAGGTAACGCGTGTGAGGCGAGAACGGACGCGTGAAGTCTCGTTTCAACTCGTAGACGCGTTTTTTGACCTCGTCGCAGCGCGGTGATTACGGCGGCGCGGCGGGGGGCAGCATAGAGGGGGTATGGGGAGAAGAGAAGCGGGGGAGGACACACGAGGCACCCCTCCTCCTGCAGTCGATATCATGCTGCACGCCCGCACGCGTGGGAACGGCGTTCGTCGAGTGCTAGCGCGCGCTCCGATGTCATTTCCCGCAAGTCCACCTTCTCTGCTCCTTCCACCGTCCACGTACAGCGCCCTCTTTCGAGCTCAAGCACAACGTGCCCCGCAGCCTACTCTCTCGGTCTGGGACGCCTGAGTACTACTTGACAAGCTCTTCTCATACGTCCGTGGCAGGACCTCTACGCCTGCATCTGCACGGCCTCGGGGTAGGTGGGTGACCGGACCGATTCACGGCGACTACGAACATGGCGTCCAGCCCGTCCAGCCCACCTAGAAGCAAAGGCCCTACCTACCTTGTCATTCCTGGGTCTCCAACTCCGAATACGCGGTCAAAATCGCCAACAGTGCCCACTCTCTTGCCCTCGTCCAGTCCACCATCTCCTGTGCCACGCCCAGCTGTAGTTCGCGCGCAATCGGCTGTTTCGGGCAGTTCGATAGCCATACCCTCGACACCGTTTTATACCCCGCAGGTCTCGTCTGTGAATGTGAACTACACGAAACGTCTCCTCTTACCGACAGTACGCGCAGTGAGGCCGTCCGGCGCCTCCCCCCGTTCACCCACCAAGCCTTCTGCCAAACCTGCTCGCGGTAGGGCGGGTTCTCTGTCCGTGAACGTTTCTCCGGACCCCCAGGAGCGTATCCCTTCTGGCGCATCAGAGTGGCTCCCGAGCGGGGACAAGTTCGAGGTTGTGGAAGAGCAGCTCGAGCTGGAAGGCTTCCAGATATATGCTGTAGAGAAGTGGTACGCTCAGCAGGTTAGTGAATATGTGTAGCACGAAGTAACAACAGTTGTTCTCAAGGGTGGTCGCGCGCAAACGGCCTATTCTCGTACTCACAGTCTACACTGGCGACCCGAAGCACAAGGTAGCGTGAACCGTCCATCCTGCCGACACAGGCGAAGTAATGCGGGTCAGATCACGGTGACAGCGCTCAGCCTTCTTCCCTCGCTGTCCGTCGCGGACGCACAAGTGGCATGGGACAACGCTATCCGTGCCCTTCGTAGAGATGGCGCACGGCCGAAAGAGGTGTGAACTGCTGTTCTAGTCCTCCAAGCTTGCTGTTCATGACACGCATGTGCGAAGACAGACAAGGGCGTCCTCATGGTCACATCGCTAGCCAACTTCCGCTCCGACTACACAATCGTGAATGTGCCGTCTGGAAACTTCCTCGATGTTCGTGAACAGCTTTACACCAATGTCAACCTATTGCGGATGGGCTGCGGAGGCCGAAGTGCATTGACGCTAGAAGAACCAAGGTATGCACCCTCGATCTTTGAACATCACAAATGCGAGATGGACCGACTTGATATACTACAGTGACGCCACCAAGGACCGCTTTATTGCAATGTACCATGTCACTGACAAGACGCCGGCACGCTCTGGCGCGCTCTTCAATGCAACAGTGCTGGAGCTTGTCAAGCTCATACAAGCAGCGCTGGCTATCTTTGGCATGTTCGACCTTGCACCAGAGGAGAAAGACGGGCTCTTGTGCGATGTTACATGCGAGGGCATTCAGCAGTGGGTCGGAGTGATCGGCGAACCATATTTGAAGATCGAGGTATGCACCACCATAGCTCTACAAACGTGCAAAAACTTATCACAGATAATTCACTGGTGCAGCCGACCGAGAAGGTGGCCGATCCAACCGTTGTCGCTGCTCTGTTCAGCCTGATACTGAGCACGCGGAGCAAGCTACACGCACTCGGTTTGGTATGCTGTCACTTTGCAGCGTGCATGGAGTTTTTGCTCATATATTCACCAGGTCGTACCCAAGGATCCGTTCCTGGACCCTTCAGGATTTCTCAGGGGACTAGCGACCCTTCACTCGTCGAAGGCGCATCCACATTCACATTCGCACGGCCATCATCCCCAATCGCACGCTTCCTCGCCCATCTCCCCGCCGACCTCGGCTGCGACCTTCCCAACTTCAATTGCGCAACCACCCACCCTAAGTCCCAATTTGAGCGCTGTCTTCCTCACACAGCCGCTCATCGAGTCGATCCAGTCCCAGTACGAGAAAGTGCGCCAGAGCGAGTCGTACAAGGTTCACCGTGTGCTAAAGAACAAGCTCGACGACCTCGCCACCGATCTACGTACACACGCATCCGACGGAGGGGGCACGAACGCAAGTACGTTGAGCGTGACTGCCGACCTGTCAGCGTTCGTGCGGTGTGTCGTAAGTACCAAAGACGCCCCTCAGAGCTTACGGTATCTCTGGACCGGCCGTCCAGGACATGCGGAAAAGAAACGGCGAGAGAAGGAGGCCGTGTGGAGCGATGGTGAGCGCGAGCGAGAAGATCGCGAGAAGGAGCGGGATGGTGAGAGAGATGCCGTCAAGGAGAGCAAAGACAGGGAGGAGAGGGACCGAGAACCTCGGTCTGGTGACGAGGGCGAATCCGTCAAGCCCTGGTCGGGGCGTATGCAACGCAAGATCGAGAGCTGGGCTGCGTGAGTGCATCATCATGATGTCGAGGGTGTCGCGCTTACGCCGACTGTGACAGCTTGGGGAAAAGCAAGAAGCTCAGCGTGGACTTTGGGACTCTCGGGAAGACCTTTATGCCGGACTCGCCGCGAGGAGCGTCCGAGAGGTCCGGCCAATCCTCGATGGTGCCGTCAGTTATAATCTCGAGGTCGGTCTTATTCTTGGCACGCCATGTACCCCTCACTTAAATAGCAGCAGGGACCCTGGAGAAGAGGAGGAGATCCTGAGCAGTGGCCAGCAGTCGCCTGTCTGTGCGTACCTGCACGGCATTCATAGTTTAGGGGTGACACTCACGTCTGCACTCATAGCTGATGCCCCCAACCCGCTCATGCTCGGAGTCGGGTCGCTCCCCCACGCCGAGCGCTCTGCTAGCGAGCTGTCCGAGTACGACCGCCGCGTCACCGAGTTCAACCAGAAACGGCCATCGGTGAAACTGCAATCCCGCATCACGAGCTGGTCAGACTCGCGCAGTGCCAGAGGCGTGCTGCACGACCCAAACGTGAAGGAGCATCGCCTCGGCGCAAGCCCCCTCAGCAGGGCCGACTCTACAACCTCCTCCATGGTGGAAGACGAGAGCATGAACGTCACCGACGCCGCAGACCTCGACAAGGTCCGCCGCCGCCGCCTGCTCACCACCGGCGCCGACCGACGGCGCAGCTTCGGCGACGCCGCCGACCTCGCCGACAGCCACATCCTCCCGCTCGAGCGCATGCGCATCGACGTCGAGCTCTGCGGACAGCTGCTCGTGATGCGCCGGCGCGAGGCGCACCTCGCGAACGTGCTCGCGTGCCTCGCCGCGCTCGCATCGCGCCTTGACGCGCAGAACGCGGCGCTGCGCGCGGACCACGAGAGCGTGCGCGATGCGCTCGCGGGCCTCGACGCGCGCGGCGGCGAGCTTCCGCTCCTCGAGGCGCTGCGCACGGAGGCGGAGGCGCTTACGCAGGAGACGAACGCGCTCGCGTACGAGAGCGCGCAGTTCCTCGTCGAGGACCTGTGGCATATGGCTGCGCAGCCAAGGCAGCGCGCCCTCGCGCTGCGCGAGAAGATCTTTGGGACGGGGCGGCGGCTACCGCAGGGCGTGCGGGGGGCGCATGGGCCGTTCAGCCGCGTGCAGTGGACGTTGGATGGGAAGGAGCGTCTGGTGGACCGGCTGGGGCGTACGGAGAGCGAGGCGGAGGAAGAGGAGGATCTGCCGCCGCTACCGGGGATGGACTTGGCCACAGATGAGGAGATGGACGCCATCGAGCACCAGAACCTGAAGCCCACCTGGCTGCTCCGCTTCTTCAACTACTGGGGCAGCAGGCTTGGCATGGGGCGGGGGGTTCCAAGCGCACCGGACGGTGCATCGGACGCGCCGCCGACGTCAGGGGAGGAGAAGGCGGACCCGGAGGGCGAGTCGGACGACGTCCCCGCTCCGTTGAGCGCGGCGAGTAGCTCCGTAGGGCTCCCCGGGGACGGTGCGCGGTCGCAGATGTTGCAGCGGACAATCACGACTTGACATGCTCTGCAGTTGGGACTTATTGGTATACCGGGTTTTACGCTATCGACGGACAACCGCTATGCAATGCAACATGTACTGTACGCGCAATTAACTTACTCAGGATCCGTAGCATTTTGACCCCACCACCTGATCCCTACACACCGGGAAGCAGCCCGATACCACAGTGCAGACAGAGCTCGTGAGGCAGCCAGCCTACCGCATCTTCGTCTTCCCCTGCGTCTTGCGCATCGCGCGCTTCTTCTCGCGGTCCAGCGCCTTCTTCTGCTCCGCCGCGCTCAGCTTCGACAGCCGCTCGTCCTGCGCCTTCTTGCGCGCGGCCGCCTTCTGCTCCTCCGCCTCCTCGCGCTTCTCGCGCGCGCCCTCGTCGCGGATCTGGCGCTCGACCTCCTCGCGCATCTTCCGCAGCTTCGTCTTCGTCTCCGGGCGCAGCGCCGCGGCGAGCCCGGGCAGCCGGCCGGCGCCCGCGATCACGTCGACGAGCTGGAAGGCCGCGGTGACGAGCGGGAGCGTCGCGGCAGAGTCGGAGGTCGGCGGGAGCGCGAGCGTGAGGATGAGTCGTCGGGTGCGCTCGGAGGGGGAGAGTGCGTGCGAGGGGCGTGTGCGCGGCTGGTCCGTCAGGGAGAGCGAGCGGAAGTAGGGCTGGATGGCGGGGAGCGATAGGACCGCGGGGAGCGAGAATGCGCCGTAGGGCTTCAGGAGGTTCGTGGTGACATCGGCGAACTCTATGGGGGCGTAAGATCTGTTGCGTATCGTGTTTCGTGCAATAGGACTTACCGGACATGACAGCCAGAGAGGCCGGAAGCGCGGTGGTGTCTGTGGTCTTGGTGAAGGTCTGTGGGGGGCAACCTTGTCAGTTCTCGCTGCGCCGTGACTACGGTGCTAGGAAACGTACCAAGTCCCAGCGCTCGTCGCGGATCTTCTTCAGCTCGTCCTTCGCGACAACTGCCCATACGGTCTCCGGGGCTGCGCCCTCCCGGAAGGTGAACTCGAGCTCGACCTCGTCGTAGACCTTGTAGTCCAGCTCGACCAGGCCGCGCACGAAGTGGAAGATGGTCTGGAAGAGATCATGACGGGGCCGGAGAGTGAACGTGGTGTGCAGGGAGGTCAGAGCGCGCCTTCCGGTGGAGAACGCGAAGAAGTCGCTGTTCCCGTCTGCGGATGGAGGTTTGGTATGGTCATGTTACGGACATAGAAAGCTCATAACGCACCTTGGCTGAGACCTTCCGTGTGCGTAGGCTTTGAGAACTGCAACTTGTACAACGCCTCGTGTGCCTCAAACCTGCCATTAGAACGTAGAATTTCGATCAAGACGTGTCCACGTAGCAAAGCTCGAGGGCGATATCGCGACGTACCATTTGTGTGCTTTCCGCTCGTTCGCCTTCTTTCCAACAAAGTAGAAGATCACATAGAGCAGCGCCGCTCCCAGGAAGTACACCTCGTTCTTGAAGTCTGCGCGTGATATAAATCATAAAGCTGAACCGCAGTGCGGGGAAGCACCGCCTGTACTTACAGGCTGGCCGGAAGACGAGGAACTTATACCGTAGCTCAAAGCCATCGTAGTCGACCGACACATTCGGCATCGGCGGCGTGAGGAACTTCGCGATGTTGTTGAGGGCCGCCATGTTGACCGGGGTGCTCGACGTCGAGATGAACGAAATACACAGGGGGCATTGTCCAAATTTTTTGAGGAAAACATGTCAAAAACATGATGAGAAATGAAAGAAAGTTTGTGTCATGTTTCCGACACCGAACACGGCGAGAATAGTTCGCATGTTTTCGGCCATGGTCACGGCATGTTTTCGTGGAGAAAATGAGATGAATATTCCTACTATTCCTGGTATGTTTTGTGGTGCATAACATGGCAAATAACACGGGGCGAATATGCCAGATATTCTCGCCATGTTTGCATGCCGAATACGGCCAGGTCATGGCGGAAATAGGTCGGATGTTTCCGATCCCATGGTTTTGTCATTGTTTCTGCATGAAAATGGCATGAACTTTCCGACTTTTCGCGGCATGTTTTGTACCAAAAGACATTCCAAAGAACATGGCGAGAATATGCTGCATATTCTTGACATATTAATCGAGACAACATTCCACAAAAACGGTGTACAACATGCGAACTATTCTCGCTATGTTAGGTCTCAATAACATGCCGTAAATAGTTTTTCATTTTGCAACATGTTTTTGACATGTTTTCCTCACAAAAATTGGACAATGCCCCCTGTGATAGACTCGGACAGCGGAGGACTCCTCTCGGCACAGAGAGGCGCCCAGGTACCTGCGCTTGATAGCCACGTGGCGGGCATAATGATGCAGGATGAGTGCTTCTGCCGCGGCATCTGAAAGCGCTAGGGAACCAGACTAGTACTGGGTCGAACCAGCCGGAGTTCTTGCTTGCTCTTAACACAACTACATCACCCACATCTCTGTCACAAGAACGCAACTACGTGTTTGAAAACAGAAAGAACACTACCGCTAGCCTACATAAGCTCTGGCGCGAGGCTGGCACTTCCACACTCTGAACATACGGCATACGGCAGACATCGGTTAGCCGCAGCTCTGGCGTTCTTCCTCTGCAAGCCGATCGGCAGAGGTTCGTGGTAGATCCCCGGTTGACAACACACTAATCCCAACCACCATGGCGGACGCATCGCCGCAGGTAGGTGTGCTTTATATCATGCAGCGCGAGCGACTCACCGACACAGGGGCGCCTCGTTTGCAGTCAGACATGTCTCCCAGCACCAATTACGGGCAGTTCGTAGTGGACGTTCTCGCACGCACAACCCGCACATCCGGACGAATAGACCAGCGCGTACTCCGCCGAAGCATCGGACTGGCGTCCTCGTATCTGGTGACAGACGTGACCATGAACGCGGAAGAGGGGGTGGGGACATGGCGAGCAGGGTTCAACCGGTTGGTGGACGTGATGGTGGCACTGCACATGCGACAGGAGCTGGAGGTGGAGACGGTGAGCACGGCGAGCCAGGCGTGCTCAGAGTGCTGGAGCGTGGCGGGTTCATGGCGAGAGATGGACGAGTGTCGGGAGGGAGTCAAGGGGATCGCGACGCGGTTGAAGGGGTTGCTAGATGTGAATGGGAAGACGTACCGCGGACAGCCTATATATGCGCCGTACTGACTGAACAACGACGATCCATTTACGCGACCGAGCCTGCCCCGAGCCGAGCGAGCCCGAGCCGTGGAGACACGGCCGTGATAAACATGCGTGAAATGCCTGCCCGTCGCATGTGCCTGCTGCCCTGGCCCCGCATTTTGGGCGAAGAGGCTCGCATCGGGCGGCGCACGTGGGGGATATGTAATGACGTATGACCGCTGCGGCCGAGCAAGGACCGCCTCTGCCGCCGAGGAACAAGTACAGTAATGGCAGATCGGCGCCGCTCTCTCTCCTCAACGCTGCGCGCGCGCGTCACTGTTCCAACCTTCTTGCTCATCGTACACGCGCTCCTCATCACCGTTCGACGCGATGGAGAGGTCGTCTACCCTCCGTCCTCCGAAGCCCTCCCGCTCCGTCCCTGATCTCCCTCCTCCCTCGCCATCCGATAGTACGCACTCTCCCCCGGAGTCTGACGACGGCATCTTCGCCACACCGCTAGCTTCACCTCTCGTTAACTCCGACCAGGTCCTCGTCGCCTCCCCAGTCACCGAGCATCCACCAGAACTGCCAAATTACAGCTCGGACGCTGCGTCTTCCTCCGATCCCGGCCCGGACTTCACGACACTTACGCCCATCCGCGCGCACTACCTCAAGAAGGAGCTCATTCGCCTACAATTCACGCACGAGCTAGATGCACTAGTAACTGCACCCACGAACAATGTTTCTACCTTCTCGTACCTTGGATCTCCCTTCACGCCGCCTCCGAAGGACGCGCCCCCTTTGGATCTGCCGTTTCTCCGGTACTTCTTCCGCCACTTCGTCCTCACCTTTCCCTTCCTCGAGTCCGCGCCGAAAGACTTCTTCCCTGACAAAGTACAACCTTTTCTGGCTTCGCTATTGACCAGGAATCTGTCTCCTACATCTGTCCTAGATGATAACCCGGAGGAATCGGAAGAGGCGGCTCGCCACCGTCTCCTGAACAAGCTGGAACGAAATCTGTCTATGCTCCTGACCAGCGCGACCAAGCTAGCCGAGCCGGAGGAAGTCGTCCGTCTTACACAGGCCGATCTGAACCGACTAGAAGTATTGGCTAGGAAGCGTGCGGCGCGAGAGAAGCGTCTCAAGGACAGTTTCGACGTCAATGTTGTCTGCGTACGGTCCGTCGTAGAGAAGAAGCGGATGCGTAGCAAGGTTCACGAAGTATGTAGATCCGCATGATGCATACGCGAATACTAACACGCACACGGCAGGAATTCATCATCCGCACCCGTCAAAGGGATCATGCAGACGTATTCGTCTCGCGTCGATACGGGGACTTCAAGACGCTCGCGGACGAGTTGCGGAAAGTGCATCCCGATGAGGTCGTGCCTACACCACCCGCGAAGGACCGTAGCTTTGTGAATGTGACCGTGTCCCCTGCGTCGTACACCCCGACACAGCCTTCTCCCTCCAACTCGTTCTCTAGTTACCTCTCCCCAGCCTCACCTCCATTCCAGATGCCATCAGCTCCTCCAGTAAGTCCCGTCGCGAGCCAGGCGGGGCGGACTCCCACACGACTACCGCGCCCTAGGGGTTCGGCAGACCTATACGACACCGAGCGCAATTCCAGCGCAGACTCGTTTGGGACCGGCTCACCAACCAGTCCAACCTTCCTGAGTGTACCGGGGGGCAGCACTAGCGGTGGAGGGATGTCACAGCAAGCGATGCGTCTCTCTCGCGAGAAGAACAGGCTGACCCTACGGTCATATCTGACCGTACTCCTGTCTTCGTCAACCTTCGCATCCTCCCCTGTGCTCAAGTCGTTCCTGCTCAGCGGCCCGACGCGACTGTCTGAGGAGGAGCTGCAGGACGCACGCCGGCGCGAGGAGGCTGACCAGATGCGAGAAGACGGCCGTAAACGGTTTGCCAAGGAGATCACGGCGCGCGTGGACGGGCTCAGACAGACCGTGCGGAGCGTCAAGGGCGAGCTTCTTGGCAAAGGTATGCCCGCTCGTTATCCAGGTGTCCGGGCGTGTCGCAGCAGACCTGACGTGCCCCGGGACTGCCCCATTCAGACGGACTGACGCATATATTCGGCACGATCAAGGAGACCACGGACGTGCGGAACCTCCCTGAGACCTACCAGGCGGTGATCGAGTGGGCCAGGATATCGTCAGTACGGCGACTTTTGTTTTTCACGCGAAAGCTAATGCTCCGTGTAGATTAGCATCAACAGTGTTCCACCACTTTGTCGCCTCCGACAGCGCGTCCGAGAGCTTCGCATCCCTGAAGCGCATACACGGACTCATGCCGTACTTCATGCTCAAGGCGGCACTTAAGATCAGCAACCCTATGGGCATGATCCGCGGCGTGCTCGATCTCTTCCTCGCGCAGCCGTTTGGTGGCCGGAGTCTCCTGCAGCGGATGTTCACAGGACAGCTGATGGAGGAGGTCCGCGCGCTTGAGGAAGACATTGAGGCAGTCAAGGAGAAGGTCGACGATCCGGTGATGTGCGAGAAGGTCAAGCTATACGTGTATGCCCCGAGGGAGATTCAGGCCGTGTACAAAGCCGATGCTGGTGAGCACCTCGCTGCTACGGAAGTACCCGGTTTTCTGACTTATCAATGCTAGCCACCGAGGACATGCACGTACTGGCGGTAGTCCTCCGCTCAGGGGAAGAGCCTGCCTTGTCGCGAGCTCAGATGCAGCGCGTGATCTATGCACACCGAGCACACAAGGAATACGCGAAGTACACTGAGTCATTAGCAGACTCGGATGACGACGAGGGCCCACAGAACGAGGAGGCGTGGCTCTTCGAGGACCTCAGCGTGCTCGCGAAGCTGTACTCGCGGTTACTGGACAGGGAACAGCTTATCGAGCTCATCTTCCAGGTCAGTGGTATATAGCCTATCAGGGAACGCGCAAATATTGACAGGCGTGTAGGGCAACACTGCCGAGCTTTTGAAGGACATCATCACGATCTTCTACGCCCCGCTAGCACAAGTCTACAAGGCCGCGAGCATTGCGGACTCCCTCAGTGACCTGCAGAACTTCGTGAACGACCTCATCCGGACAGTCGAGCAGACCGAAGAGCGTAAGTGCTTCCACACTCACCCCGTACAACTACTGACGTGCGTCGCGTCAGTGAGCCAGACGGACCCCGCCAAGACCGTGCAGATCTTCATCGACCTCATCCAGCGGCACGAGCAGTCCTTCTACAGCTTCGTGCACAAGGTGCACACCAAAGGCGAGGGCCTCTTCACGCGCCTCATGCGCTGGATCGAGCTCTTCCTCACCCTCATGCGCGACGGGCTCGGCGAGCCCATCTCGCTCGACTTCATCCTGCCCCACACGGGCGCCGAGCGCGCAGACATCCTGCGCGAAGTGGACGAGGTGGCGCTCTACCACTACAAGCTCAAGGTCGCGTACGAGGCGAAGCTCCGGCGGCGGTTTGGGCGCACGCAGGGCATGAACGACGCGGACGCGGAGGACGAGGCGGCGGCGCAGCTCGTGAATGGGGTCGTGCGGGATCTGAGCTTCGGCGACCTGGTCAAGGGCGACGCGGATGACCTTGCGGCGCAGGAGACAGACGACGAGGACGACTCGAGCGACGAGGACTCGAGCTCGGGCTCAGGGTCGTCAGGATCCGGATCCGGCTCCGGCTCAGATGAGAGCGACGAGGACAGCGGAGGAGGCAGCGACACGGAGCGCGACAGCACCCCCCATACTGGCGAACTCGCGCTGCCCCTAGGACGCTCGCGCACTGTAGGGCACTCGCCCGTCGAACAACGACAACCACCACCACACCTGCGCTCTCCACACGGCGTACGGCACTCCGCAGACACCCCGCGCCCCCGCCCGCACACGCCCGAGGAACGGCCACCAGGTGTACCCCAGCGCTCGCGCACGTTCTCCACGCCATCCCGCCCCATGCACTCGGACTCGCGCTTCAAGGACCTCCCGCCACATCCGGGGAGCAAGGAGCTCCCCCCGGTGCCGCACTCGGCCCCGAACCGCGCACGGCAGCAGGAGAAGCAGCCGGAGCGGCCGCTTCCGCCGAGCAAGAAGGCGGCGCCCAAGCCGAAGAAGGGCGCGGCTGCACCGAAGCCGCCGGATTTGGCGCACATCCCGCAGCTTCTGCCGTTGTTCGTGGAGATGGTGCGTGCGTTTGCGTATCCTGCGCGTCCCAGTGCTGACGGCATTCGTAATCCAATAGATGAGGCCGCAACTGATAGTGCGACGGTGAGCTCTTTGGACACACTTCGCAATGGATGTGTACAACACACGGAGTCTCGTAGAAGCCTTGGTCTATTGTAATCCAGGGATATTGTGTGCAGCGGCGGCCTTCTCCTGCTGCGATGTTGCTTTACTTACATACAGTTGTATATCATCACGGGCTCTTCGTCCCCAGCCTATCGCGTTATTTATATTGTAAACCTGCCGTCCATGCATGTGTAAATCCGTACCCACAGAAACAGTGACGCCCTGTACATCGACCCGGAGTCAATACGACGGACACGCGTGCCGGGGCGCTTAGAGCGCACAGAAGAGAGGAGAGAAGTCGTAAACGTGTCGTGTCGTAAACGAAAAGAGCGAACGAAGCGGCGACAGCAGCGGACGTTATGTGCAGGAAGCCAAAATCCAGGGCGGCGTAGTCGCGCCGGGGAAACATGCGGTACCGTATACGCTACAGCGCTGATAACGGGAGAAATCCGTGCGGAACGAGAGCCGATGCGAAGGAGCGAGTTGCGGGAGGCGAGAATCAGAACGCTGATGAGGAAAGCTGGAACCGCTTGAACGTGTACCTGCAGCATGGCGGGTCATTCGTCAGTGTCGTGCATGCGGCACGTTGCAGCGGGAAGACGTACCCGAGGAACGCGAGGTCCTTGTTCGCGCCCGTGTTGTCCGCATTGACGGGCTCGTCAGGCACTTGCTCCAGCTCGTCTGTGGGGAAGTACGACGTGTCCGTGATCGAACGTAGGCGGGGAATGAATGGCGCCTCGATGTCGCGGATGTTTTGCCAGTCCACGCCGTAGAAGAAGGGATGGTGCTTGATCTGTTCGACGGCAAGACGGCGGTCTGGCGATGTGATCAACCTGGAGTCGCAGCGCCACAGAGGTACAGCAGGGTCGAGGCGCGACGCGAGGCAATGATCGGGATATTAGCATGAGGCACAAAATTTTGGGATGAGCGGTAAACAGAAAGACACCGACCTCCTGATCAAATCCTCGGCCTCGCGACTGAGATGCACGTCGTCGGGGAACTGGAGGTAGCGATTCCACTGCAGGATCTTGTGGTACGTTTCGTGCGTGGATTCCGAACAGAATGGCGGGTAGCCGACGAGGCACTCGAACATGATCGCCCCGAGTGACCACCAGTCGCACTCGTTGCCGTAACCCTTCTGCATGAAGATTTCTGGGGCAATGTAGTCGGGCGTTCCGACGGTTGAGTAAGCCTGGTAGGCTATGTTAGCGACGGTGAAGCGGGACAGCTGCCAAGGAGATGTTGTACCAGTTTTCGACGGTTCGCTTTCCATGTAGCGATCTGGTCCTTGCTGGACATAGTGAGGTGGATAGCGTTGACCATTACGCTATTGCGCGCGGCGACCGTTGGTGAGGTAACACCGTTCGCGGAGTCAAGGAGACGTTGGTAGTAACTGGAGTCATGTTGTTTATGGAAGCCGGTGGAAAGACCGAAGTCCGACAACTTGATGTGTCCTTCCTTGTCAATAAGGATGTTGTCCGGCTTGATGTCACTGGAAGCGATGTCATTACAAGTAGCAACTCACGGACATCGCGAGACATACCGATGGATGAAGCCCAGTTGATGGACGGCTTCAATGGCGAGAACACACTCCGCGATGTAGAAACGAGTGACATCTTCTGAGAATGTGTCGTACTTGATCAGCATCGTCATGAGGTCGCCTCCGGGGAGGAACTCCATGATGAGGTAGAGGTACTGCGGATCTTGGAAGGAGTAGTAGAGCTGGACGACCCATGGGGAATTCGACTCGGCCAAGACATCGCGTTCCGCGCGTACGTGGGCGAGCTATGGCAAGGATCAGCTATGTCAGGCTCCGGGCGCGGGACAGGACCATACCTGGTCCTTTTTCAACATCTCGTCCTTCCGGAGGGTCTTCATGGCATAGATCTTTCCCGTGTCGGTCTTCTGCACAACACGGACCTGCAAGATTACCAGCGGATCAGCGCGAGCCCATAGACCTACCCCGAAGGCGGAGACGCACCTCGCCGAAAGCACCCTTCCCGATTACTTTCACCGTCCTGAAGTCATCGAGCCCGAGCTTCGTCCTGCGCAGTCGCAAGAACGCCGATTCGCGCTTGCCAAGACCTTGAAGCTGCCGCTGTTTCCGTTCCTCTGACATCGTGGTATCGGCGGCGAGCTTCCGCTCCATCTCTACCCGCCTGCTGCAGGTGAGACGGCGCGCATTCAGCTCATCGGAGGCGCACGCACCTCGTGTTGCGCTCGATGGCAGCCTCTACCGCGACCTTATAGTAGTGCTCAAGCTTGAGCTGGGCCGCCTTGGAGCGGGGCACGGCATCGTCGGAGAAGCCGGCGGTGGTGCGCTCGAAGTAGACGTAGTCGGCGGGCTTGTTGGTGGAGGACGACTGGGACTGCGCACTGCCGACGCTCGAGGAGGACTGGGAGGGCTGGATGGGGGGCGCGGGGGACGTCGTGGTTGCCATTGCAGAGTGTCGAGCCGAGCAGTCCTCGAAACCAGCTTTAAACCGCCTCCGTTAATGGCTCGTCACGTGATGATGATCGCCTTGCCACAATGCTTTGCCGCGTCCATCGCTGGCAACCACTATCGCCCGCACACCTATCTGCAGCGCTGCCCGGCCCATCCTCACGCGACTGTGCGGAATATGTGTGTGCGCGTTGCTCTTGCTGGTGGTACATGTACAGGGGTAGGAACATATAGTGTAGCTGCTGTAGCATCGTAGGATAGCCAGTCTGCGATCAAATGCGGGGTAATCCAAGCTTCAAGGCACATCACCCCCACTGCTGAGTCCTACCGCCAGGGTTCCATGCGCTGTTCGAGCTGGGAGCTGGTTCCGGGAACGCCGCCTGGCCGTATGCATAGCTCGGCCGCGGGGAAACAACCGCCTGACTTGAGAAGCTGCCATAACTGCTGTAGCCATTCGTAGGAGGCGCCCAACTCGAGTCCTGGCTGTATATGCTGCTCCTGCAATAACGGGTTCAGCGCGCGGCGATGCATGCTCACAGTGAAGCGGCTTACCGGTCAGACTGTACAGCGGCAGGTTGCCTCATGCGCGCGGGAATGTTGGACGAAAAATGCGCCGCGACAGCACCACTAACAAAAGTGGCTGGTCAGTAATTTGATGATACATACGATGTTGATCGGCTCACTTGTAAAATGCAGACGCGTCAAATGTTTGCGGTGCAGGCTCCTCGTCTTGCGGAACGCTGGGTAGCGGTTTGCTATATGCCAATTGCGGATTGAAGGCCAAGCGGGGTGCGCCAGGGAACTTTGCGCGGGGCTGGTAGTCTTTGAGCGCATTTGTCACAGGCGGGGGTTGCACTCTAGACGCGGGGGCAGCGGGTAGCGTCTGAGCATGATCTACGTGAGGGCGTGCTGTCGGGAGAGGTGATCGATTTGTAGCTGGCAGTGACTGTGCATGCGCGGGATGTGATCGGGTGTGGTCCGGCTGGGGTGAGGGCTGGGGTGATGGGCGGAGAGTGTAGCGTTCAGGGAGCGTATCGAAAGCGGGCGGCGGTGGCAGGAGGTCGGGTGGCTCGAGCTCCGGACCATCGTAGGACATTGTGAACGACTCGTACGGAGGGCCGTCCAACGAAGGTCCAACCGGCGTGAACTCCGGCGGGGGCGTCACCTCGCGCTCAATGTCCGCGCCATCTCTGTTCATCACCGTCAGCTGTCGCCGAGGTGGTGGACGCGCTGCCCTGGCCAGTGCTTCCGCTTGCGATGGGACATCTGCGCGACTCGGAGGCTGGACATGCGGCATGGTAGGAGTGGTTGCACCCAGCCCCGCCTCTTCGAACCACGCCGGGCGCTCCTTCCCCGGGCGCGTCTTCTTCGCGAGGTTCAATGGTCGTGTTTGCGACGACGACGACGACAACGACGAGGATGAGCCCGCAGAGCTTGACCCGGACGCCACAGGAGTGCTGGCGGCAATGGGTGCGGGCTGCTCTGGTAGTTTGCGCGCCTTCTCCGGAGGATAGCTAGGCAGTGAATTCGTTCCAGCAGTGGATTTCCCTGAAGAGGCCCCCTCTGCCACTGAGACTGAGCCCATGGCAGCCAAAGCAGCCTCGAACGCTTCTTCGTCCCAGATCTCGAACCCATCTTCGTCCACCCGCGGCTCGGGAGGCTCCCTCGCGCTCTCCTCTATGACGCGCCCCGTCTTCTGGTCGAAGGCATCCTGCGAGATCTCGTATGCTGGTGGGGGAAGCTCGTCCGTGGGGCTGTAGATCGTGTTGTCCATGCGCCCCAGATAGCGATCACGCTCCGGATCCGAGAACGACAGAGAGGGACTCGCGAAGCAGGGAAAGCGGCGTGCTAGCGGAGGGAATGTTGTGGTAAAATGCAAGGAGGCGGCTGGGCAGTGTACCGGTGACCGGCTCGCCCAGAGACTGCGGGGAGACTGCCGCTGCACATCTGCCAATGGAGTTCATAGCCTCGAGCGCCATTAAACCTCATTAGCATGACAGCTCTATCCTGCATTCAGGGCGACATTATCGATCATGGCGTCAGCAGCCAATCTCGCCGGCATCTATTCTCCTATCCCAAGCCAGAGCAGATGGACTAGCAAACAGAGATTAATGTAGCATAGAGCAAAGCAAGGAAAGGTGAGTTTCGATGATGCTCGGAGTCGCACAGCTCGCAAAGTCGCCGTCGCGTAATTTGAGGAAAGCGCCCGCGATCATACATACAGATCTGAGATCTTGGCACACGTCCATGACGGGTCCCCTCACCCACTCTACCATGCACGATAACAAACACATGGTTAGCAGCACACTACATACATTGAAAGGGTGCAGGTGGCTGCCTAGATGAATTCCCGGACGGGTTATCAGAGCTCAATCCCTTCTAGATTTTTGCCCTGAGCGTCGCGTCTCGTCAGCACCACGTTCTTACGCTGCTCACTGCAAAACCAGAGCTTACCAACTTAGGCAGCCGGACATACACATCGGTCCCTGATATCATAATGAGTTAAGGCACCGGAGCATAAACGCCAAGCCTGCTCACCATAGCCGTCGAGGCTCACGAGCTCGAGCGATCCACCAAAGTAGTTCGCGTAGATGTTGCTCATGGGGAGTCCGATGCCGATACGTGGATGCGGGTTGACTCCGTCCGCGGGGACGTCTGCGTCGGACTCGCGCTGCCATTTTCCGATCTGCTCAGACACCGTCGCGGTCATACCCTGCTGGCTGGAGCTGAGCGTGCGCAGCGCGCCGAGGCGGGCGTCGGCGAGACGTGCGGCGTTGCGCACGTGCGAGAAGGAGAACAGATCTGAGGGAGACTTGATTCCAGTGGAAACGAGGCCGCCCCCTTGGACGGAGTCAACGTATGCAAAACGCAGACGGCGGGGTGACACCTACCTTGGTCAGATATGCGAAGGTAAACATCGTTATCGCTGGCGACCACTGTGACTCGAACCGGTGGGAGGACACGAGCTGTTGGATGCTTCGCCCTGGTTGCCCGGAGTGACTGCATGATATTCCAGTGTCAGCCTGGATCTGTTATCGTATGGCCTTGTACGCACGTTCTTAAGCAGCTCGAATATGATGTATCTACGTCTATGTCAGCCGGCGAGTCGAACAATATCGCGCTGGTACTCACTCTAGATGCTCTCGAATATATGCAAATCTCGTGTCTTTGTGCCCGTCCACGATCACTTCAGACCAGTCCGCATCGCTGAGGGGACCGGACAAAGCATCTTCCTCAGTGTTGGGCGCGCGCCTGCGGAGGTACGTCGCGCATCTCTCGATACTATCTTGCACGCGCAGGCCGGTATAGATGATCCCGACGTTTTCGTGAGCTTCCGCAGCTCGATGTCGAGACTTGAGGAACTGTGTCAACGCTATATGGTGCTCTGCTAGCACTCTTCGTGATATTCGTGAGACAAGCATCTTCCGCATGAATGTGTCCAGCCGGTCCGGTAGCAGGTACGGTGAAGACAGGGAAAGTCCGAGTGACAAGTTCGGAATTACCGATTTGCTATACCACTTCCGTTCAGTACCCTTGCGCCAATCATAGCGCTGTGATGCTTACTGGTCGTTGAGAAGACCGCGAACAGACTCGCAGAACGCATCATTCTCTTGTAGGTTGGTGATTTCAGGAAACCGGCGAAACCTAAACGCAGGTTACACGCTCGTTCAAGGCGCTCGGACGGCAGCGTACTTGTCAAATGCAGTCCAATACAGCTGAAAGCCTGTTCAACGCCCAGCCCGTGTCCATGTATGCAGATTATCGTACCTCGTACACCTTCGCGACACCTTCCTGCGTCACCACCACATATGGGAGCGCCTGCATGTCACGCAGCCTATGTGCGATCCGCACGGGAAGCTCCGTGCGCACATAGTTTGCGCTCTGTGCGCGCATGCTCGGTTCAAAGCCTCGAATCCAACAGGATTCGCGAACTTACCTTGATCAACCTCTCCTCATTCATGTACTTTCCAAAATACACCTGCGCGCCCGCCTTAACTAACGAATGGCCGAGTATGAGCCTCAGATGTCACATACCAGCTGCCGCAGCGTCAACCTGGTGGCCGGCTTCGACGCATACGCCTCCAGGTGCTTGTTCTGGTAGAAGTGCGTCGACGTCGAGATCCTGCGCACGGTACCGAGCGAACGTCTATGGCTTGGTCCGCCGCCGCCGGGAGATGGAAGCAGCGCGCGCCCATGCGCCTGGCATGCGGCGGCGGCAGCGGCAGCTTTGGTGGTCACTCGACTGGCGTTCATCGTCGCTGCAGAAGAGAGATGCTGCCATGTCATTTCCCAGCTAGAGCACCGAACCAGACCAAGAGAGCGCAAGAGACAGGTGAGCGAGGCGGAGTCATGGACTCGGATGATCCATCCTGCGATGCTCGCCTTCCAAGAACATGCTCTCTCGTGGTCGGTGGCTGTGACTGTGACAGCCCCTGAGTACCGAGTTGTGACCGTGACCCATGCCGAGCTTGGCCTCGAAGTTGTTGAACGCGACGCGTTCGAAGTGGCCAACGCGGGAGGACAAATATTGCATACTGCTACTTAAACTCACGGTGGGTACCACCGCAGTTACTGACCTCAAGACAGACTACTTTAGTACAAATGTACCAGGCCGCCGCCAACGTGATATCGATCGCACTTCGACCGCCGCCCGGAGTAGGCCGGTCTATAGATACCTCACGCATCCTCACGCATCCTCCTCAGGGGCCTTCGGGCCCGAGAGTCGGGAACATCATTGGTCTCATGCGGGAGAGGCGATATTGGCGGTAGCTCTAGGCCCTAGTCCTCACGGGCCTGCTCCGACAAGAGATATCAAGAGTACACCAACAGCGACTGATATATCAATGTTCTGCCAACGGCTACTTTACATACATCCGTTTCTGCTTTACAACACGCTCGTCGCTTAGTAGTTGTCGGCGCTGACGACGTCGTCGACGCGCTGGCTGGACTGGCGCTTAGCCTTCTCGGTGTCGATGAAGTCGAGCTAAGATGGGGATCAGCATCGTTGACGTCGACATACAACGCCAAAGCACTTACGCCCTTGGTCTCGACCATGCGGTCGATGAAGGCACCAGCGAAGCCGGCCATGAGCTCCTTGGCCTTATCGTGGCTCGCCGGCTTGCCCTGGCTCTCGCAGTGCTTCTCGTAAGCCTTAGCGGCCTGTATAGTGAAGACGATCAGCACGATCTCGATGTGGTACAGCAGCGCGAACATACCTCGTAGGAAGCGGCAGCGGCGATCAGCTCGTGGGAGAGCTCAGCCTTGTGGGGGGCGTTTGTGACCTGCTCGTAGGCCTGAGCCTCGTCGGAGTCGTGGTGGAAGAAACCCATGTTGGCGTAAGAGGTGGTGGTGGGAGTGGTTGGGGTATGAGCAGATGGTGAGTGCAGGACTGGGATCCGATAGAGCACTGGAGGCGTTTATATAGACTGAGACTCAGGGCGTCAGTGACATCACGGTCTAATAATAGCGGACGTTGGTGTTACCAGGGCGAATGTCGGCGAGGGTATTTTTCAGCGAATTTGACCCCGATCATCACATGGAACGGCCGCCAAAGGGAACTGCTGCTGCTTGATGAGGGAGATGCAATCCGACACGCACCTATCCGCAGACTTCCGCAGACCAGAGCCTCACGACGCGGCAGCCTTCTGGGCGGTGTCTGCACCGCCAACCGGGGCTGCTCTTGTTCCAGGAAGACGTCGACGCGGGCGCATGGAACACCCGCTGTGGAAGGACATTCCGTTGAGCTGCCGTAGCGTGCCGTCGCACACTGAGCGTTGCACAATAGCAAGAAAGCTCATCCCCGCCACAGGGTGACTACGGAGCTATTGAATGTACTGGATACAACACTGCTGACGCACCTGACTGCGGGTGACCCCCGAAGCGGAGCCCTAGGAACACCGAACGCCATATAACAGCGCTGTCGTCACAGGACTGTGGCTGTGGTGCCTATCTATGCCACTGGAGGGCTTCGTGCATGCGCGCAGTAACTTCGATGTATCCGTCTTGTGCATTTCACATCGCTTATGACCGAAGAGACCCATAGAAAGCGCTGTCGTGGTAGACAGTCGAAGATCGGAACCAAGGAGACGCCGCTACCGTCCTGGATGGATGCCTGGATGAAATCGCTTCGAAGATACATATAAGGGCACTGCGGCCCGGAGAGATGAGCGTCGAATAGCGTACATATCAAGAAACCTCACATACCGGTCACCGCGAGCCGTTGCGGACATGTTCAGGGCAGTTCCGAGGGGATGGACAGCTAGAACCCCACGTTCTCAGATGCATGGCATGTTCACTGATGGCACGTTCGCTGATTGGGATGCTCTTTGTTTCTGGCCGAGGTTGTACTCGCATGCTGAGTGGATATCGCACTCCATAATTGCTCCTCATCGTCAAAGAGCTGGATCATGCTACAAGGCATGGTGCAGTACTTCAAACTGGCACCAGTCGCGATCACTAAGGTGTGGGGGAGGGCGTTGGTGGGAGAGAGCTCTAGCCTCAAAGATCCAACAGATCTTATCGATACATCGAGGATATCCAGGATATAGGTTCCGATGACGGGTACCCCGTTGGGGAAGAAAAGCTGACCGCTGACCATTTTCACTTCAGCGCGTGTTATAGCCTGTTCTGATTGATTGCACATACCACAGGCATTTGGCGTCGGCCTCTTCAGCAAGGGAGGAGAACGGCCTCGTAGGTTCAACGGGCGGTCAATGAAGAGGTCAAGGTGCAAGTTGTGTACACCGCGCACGCTCATTCGACGGGGGAGAGGCGCCGAAAAGCTGGGGAACGTGACGTCACGAGATCGCATGGTGTGGGGGCGCCATGGCGAGTGCGCACCGGCAGCTCATCGGGTGCTTACAACCTGCTTTCGGCTGCAATACTGTATACCCCTCCCCATCTCTTTCTCGGTCTCTCGCTGCTGGTACAGTCTCTCTTGCTCTCTGCTGTACTATCATATTCGCTGGATCATACCCTGAACAATGTCGCAACACACCCGCGCTGAAGAGCGTCGGAAACCGTCGCCTTTTGACCTTGACTATGTAGACGAGAAGTCAGTTGTCTGAAGCCGTTCCAGACGACCACAAACTGAGCTAGCTGCCAGGCATATGCTGCAGTTCGAGGAAGCTTTGCGGGCCGACGACCCTGCCATACTAAGCGACTTCAACGAAGCACCTAATAGCCCCGTGGTTGGCCCTCAACGGTTCGGAACCCCGTCCTTTGGACAGCGCGTGCGGAAGGTTTCCGCACTGTCGGATTTCGCACCTGTGAATCTTAAAGTCAAGAGGTGCGTGTGTATGTATCATTGTCTCTTCCCTACGGTGCTGAGACATGCATGCGAAGACGGAGACGACCACCCCGACCGGCGCACAAGGGCCGCGAGTGGCTCTACCTCACACTACGATGGCCACTACTCGTATGGTTTTGTTCGATTGCTGGTTTGCGCCAATGTGCTCACCATCCGTCAAGGGTCTTATATTTCTGTTCATCGCGGCGCAGTTCAGCATGTACGTTCTAATTCGACAATTAGTGAATGCGAAGGAATGGATATCGGCGTGTATGCGTATTCCCTCCCCCTCAATGAGTGGCATACTGATAGTCCATGTTAAGGGCGGGGAAGAAGGGGAATCCTGCGTGCGAGGTTGCGGAATGCACGGACGTATCAGGTGAGTCGACTGGACGGAACGGATCATAAACGTGTCACTGAACTCGGCTCAGGAGTGGAAGGACGCTGCATTGGCGTTAGATGAACACATGCTCTTTGATGACTGGAAACTTCTTGACGAGGACCCGTACTATGACTGGAAGCTTGTCCGGAAGGTACGTGATCATGAACGCAGGCAGCGGAGGCCAATTTCACGAATTTGTATCATATACAGGTTCGGCGTTCGCTCAAGGCCGCTAGAGAGAAGAATGATGCACGCAGTGTCCTAGGTGTACTAGAGACTTGCATCAGGACTAATTTTGGTGGTGTTGAGTCCGCTAGGTAGGTTCGAGTGTTGGTGCGCGAGCATAGGTTTCTTACTCTTTGATTCGACGGACAGACTATACAGCGAGGTGAGGACATTCCAGCTCAGCACGCCAATTCAACTCACCTCGGGCATCAGACATATTATGGCACAAAGGTCCTTATTGAATGTAAGACGACCGCTGCCTCATAGGTTTAGGCGGAGTTCTGTACTAAATGCCACTCAACCACTAGCCTACATCGACGAAGTAGAGAAGGCGCTAGAGTACATCCGTCACACACCGGACATATCCAATGAGGAGAAGAAGAGATTCTTCAAGAGTGCTAACACCAACCTTGGAACGTCTGCCTTGTGTTTATCGGGGGGCGCGTCCTTCGGCTACTGTGGGTGTTTCCATCATAACTTGACAATCTATACTCACGCATATATTGTGCTCAAGATCACTTTGGCGTCGTAAGAGCGTTCTTGGATCAAGATCTGCTCCCCCGTGTCATTTCAGGGACGTCCGCTGGCGGCCTCGTTGCGGCGCTTGTGTGTACACGCACGGACGCTGAGCTTCGGGAGCTTCTTGTCCCTGAGCTCGCGAACCGTATCACTGCATGCGAGGACACGTTCCAGGTCTGGTTCAAGAGATTCTGGATCACAGGTGCGAGGTTCGATAGCTCGACATGGGCGAAGAAGGTGCGCGCAGGTTCTACCAACACTAGACTGGTTCATCGCCGCTAATGGCCTAAATAACGCAGGCCTGCTTCTTCACTCGGGGTTCGATGACCTTCCGGGAAGCCTACATGCGCACTGGGCGGATCTTGAACGTCTCCGTTATCCCTGCTGAACGTCATTCGTGCGTCTGTTCATCTCGGCGCACCGCCCATGTTTTCTCAGCATCCGCCGCTTGCACAGGCCGACGAAGCTGCTTAACTATATCACGGCGCCTGACACTGTCATATGGAGCGCCCTCCTGGCGTCCGCTGCTGTTCCTGGCATCTTGAACCCCGTAGCTCTGATGCAGAAGACGAAGGAAGGGAACATCGTGCCGTGGAACTGGGGAAGCAAGTTCAAAGATGGTTCCTTGAGGTGGGCATGCATGCTCCATCACAAGCGCGCGTATACTCATCTTGCAAAGAGTTGACATCCCCGTTCAGGCGCTCAATCTCTACTTCAATGGTATGCATGTTAAAGTTACATGCGCGCTGTTATCAAAGCTCAAGTTACTGTGCAGTTACCCATCCTATCGTCTCGCAAGTCAACCCGCACGTGCATCTGTTTTTCTTTGCGCCGCAAGGGTCTGCGGGAAAGCCGGTCGCACATAGCAAGGGCAAAGGTACGTCCTTATCTGTGTGCATGAGAACTGAGACTCAAATTATCCCAGGATGGAGGGGCAACTTCCTCCTGTCTGCTGCGGAACAATGGCTCAAGCTCGAACTAACGAAGAACTTCAAGGTTCGTGACCGCAGCAGATCTGTGAGATGGTGCGGGCTCATGCGGCGCACAGTTGATTCGAGATCTCGACTTGCTGCCACAACTACTCGGACAAGATTGGTCCAGCGTGTTCCTGCAGCGGTTCGAAGGCTCGGTGACGTGCGTAGCTCTATCATTGTCGTCATCCAGCGCCCGGCACTGATGATATCGTCGCCACCAGCATATGGCCCCGCACGCGTATGATGGCAAGTCTGCTCCTGATACCGTGGAATGCATAGCTTACCTTCACAACAGGATTGGATCCATATTCTCAGCGACCCGGATCCCGTGGAGCTGGAGAGGATGATGCGCATCGGACAACTCGTCACCTGGCCCAAGGTACATTTGCTTCGCTTGCTCTACTTGTCGCAAACTCTAACATAGAGCAGCTACACATGATTGAGAACCGCCATCGACTCGAGAGACAGATCTTCCTCGGCCGCCAAAGTGTCCGCAGAGCGATGCAAAGTGGCAGTCGCGAGCGGATGGCTAACAAGATCGAGTCGATGCCTCAGGAACCCATCCCACCGCCGAACACAGGGACAAACCTCCCAACCTTCCTTGCACCACCTGTGATGGCGACCACTGCGACTGAGGAGCCGTTGCCAATGGACACGGACGCTGAGGCTGCGTACATCAACGGTTCCAGCCACCGGGGCTCTCTCGTTCAAGCCTCCACCTCGTCCCACCGTGACCGCGACCACCCCGAGCACGGCTCCAGCCGTCACCCCCGCCGCAGGAGAACGCCGATTTCGGTGCATGCCGACGGCAGCCTGGACGACCTCGCTGAGGGCGACTTCGGCGCTGCGACGCCCGACCCGCCCCCACCTCCTTCTGGAAGCGAGACCGACCGGCAGTCGACGCACAGCAGAGGACACCATGCGCGTGCCTCGGACACATCGAGTCTGTTCAAGCGGCTGCGGAAGGCGTCTCTGAACACCGCGTTCTCGCCGTTCGCGTCGCTGCGTCGGCCAATGCGGAGCCCCCAGGCGGAGGGGCAGGTGGTGGCGACGCCCGAGCCTGTGTGGTCGGGCGACAGCTCGTCCGATGACGACGACCTGTCGGTTATGTCTTTCAGACGCAGCCGGTTCCCGTCTGCGCTCGAGCTGCACCAGGCGGTGCCAGACAGGAATTCGTCGGACGAGGGTCTGCAGCCGGAGGTTGACCGGGACAGTTGAACGTTGTAGTACACACTCTTTCGTGTTATGTTTCTCGCTCTGCTAGTGTACATCATGTACATAACCACCCGCATCTTGCATCTTTTGACATTCTCTTGCCGTCCGACCCTTCGAGTATGCGCCCTGGCGGCGCGGGTAAGGCGGCCCGAGCTGGCTATGACTACGAAGAGGCGCCTGTGCGGGTGTGGCTAGCGCGGGAGGGGAATGCGGACTCTGTGAGGACTATCGTGTACTCGGAATACCAGGACTCCCCTTTCCCTCTCTCTTTGGCCTGCTGTGCCCCCCGGTCGTACTACGCTATCAAATCAAACACTCAAGACCACTGCTGAAATGGATCCCGATTCCGCGCCATCATCCCCGGCACCAGCTGCACGACCGGACCACGACGCGGTGGCGGCGGCAATTGAACGCAGGATGCAAGCAGAGCGCGACAAAGCCGCCGCCGCGGCGCAACCGTCGACGTTCGACGGAAAGCATGAGAAGCGGCAGGAGTTCCGCAGGATGATAGACCCAGGCATCCTGCGCCCCAACCCCCGCCCGCTCGCGCTCGAGTCTCTGCAGGTTCAGCCGCTTCTTCACCTGTGCGCCACAGATCTGAGGGATGACATTTGTCTTGTTTCGCTGCGTAGACGTTATTGAAGCTCGCGCAGAACATTGTGGACCACCCGGATGAGGTGAAGTACCAGCGGTTCAAGCCGACGAATGCGACGATCAAGCGGGTATTGGTGGACCCTAGAGGAACGCTCGAGTATGCAGTTGCAGTACGTCGCCATAACATCTGTATCACGCCGTATGCATGTCCTTACGTCGCTCCAAAAGTTGGGATTTCATCCGGAGGTATGCACTGATGTCATCGAGAGGGTGACTCGCGGCTGAGGATATCAAATGCAGGTCGAGAACTTCCAGCCATTCTACATCTTTAGGAAGCGGCATATGGAGGACCTTAAAATCGGTGCCGCTATGATCAAGGAGGCCCTCGATCGCGAGTTGGTGAAGGAGGGGCGAGATCAGCGGCGGAGGGCTGAAGAGAAGGCCGCGCACGAGGCTGCGGTGGCGAAGGTAGCTTCTTCAGCCAACTGGACACGCGTTTTGCTCACTGAGCAATATGATAGGTCAAACAAGCTTTTTATGACGATAGAAAGGGCAGGGCGATTACGGACGAGCGCGAGAGGATCGCGCGCGCTGCCGCAGCAAACCGCCCGGCAGGCTCACCAGCACCAGCTGTACAGGACTACCGTCCAAGGCGTCGCATGCCTGGCTCCGGACACATGCTCTCGGGCGAGGTCGTCGACCTTGATGGCGACGACGGCGAAGAAGATGAAGAAGAGGCGGAGCGTGGCGCCCCCGCCGGTGCTCCCCGAGTCGCCCATGACCATGACGAAGACGATGACTAGCCGCCGTCATCCGAGGCTCGATGCAGAACACAACACTCCGGCCCCCATTGTATAGATCGACCTGTATTCATATATCTGTACCAAAATCAAGGATCCTCTGCTATAGTCGCTATCGCACGAGCGGAAGTTCACTTACCGCAGCAAATAGCCTCAGGCTACTGACTTCACGTAGGACGCTTCCTGCCCCCTCGTGTCCGCCCAAAAAGGCCATCATCTCTCCAGGTGGGTAGCCAGAACCCTGGGCTCTGACAATAATGTATGTACTGACCTTACCGCAGCACCAGCACTTCGTTCCGGCGATGTTCGATGGGGGATATAAAAGCTAGCAGAGGCACCCGTCGCGCCGTCAATCGACTCACGTCCTAGTCTTCCCTATCGCCCACTCCATCTTAATGGCAAGTGTTGTAGCAGACAGAGCCAAGATCGCTGCTGCTGCACAGCGGAATGTACAAACCCTTCGAAAGCGCGAGCCTGCCCGCGTCCTGTACATCTCCTTCGACAACGAGTACGAGGTGCGGCAGCGGTTCCGCAAGCGGATAGACCGCGACATTCTCGGCACCCATTCTGACAAGCATGCCGTCCGGTCTCTCGAGGTGCGCCCTCTTTGCACTGATCGCGCGCACCTACCGCAGCTCATCCAACCCAGACCGTGCTTAAGCTCGCGGAGAACATCCTCGCAGCTCCTACGGACCCCGGCGTCCGACGCTTCAAGGTGTCGAACAACACGATCAAGAAGCTCGTCATAGAGCCCAAGGGCGTGCTACAGCTCGTCGTGGATGTTCGTGTAATTCCTCTCTCGGTTGAGATATACCCTCAGCTGACTGCGCGCATATGCAGCTAGGGTTCCGAGAGAAGGTACTTTGATCCGCCTCCCATCTCGTCGTCAGTTATCGCCAATGAGTGAACGACAGGTCGAGGACTTCGTGCCGTACTACGTCTTCAGAGGGAATAACGTGAACGAGCTCCGCATCGGGGCGTCCATGATCAAGGAGGCGCTTGTGCGCGAGCGGAAGCAACTAGAAGACGAGAAGCTCAAGCATGAGCGAGAAGAGGCCGAACGCAAGGCTCATGAGGAGAAGGTGCGCATTTGTAGTGTTGCTTGAATCAACATCGACGCCCCCAACTTACCAACACGGCTCGTAGATCCACAAGAACTTCATGGATGACCGGTTGTCTGTCGCAGCGCGTGCACAGCGCGAGAGACATAGTGGTTATGTGAAGGGCATTTTGCGTCCCAAGGGCCTCTCCAACGGGACCAATATCGTTACACTGCATGGCAAGGCGGCGGACTGAGGACGCTTGCCAATCTCATGTTCGGTAAAACATATGTACCGAAGTGTCCAATCAAGGCAAACGATGCAGTTTGTTAACTTAGAGCTCTAAGCCCGAGTGTGTGTACGCTAATCCACAGCAGTCCAATCGTCTATCAGTCGTCCTCGTCCACCGCCTCGCGTTCCTGCAACGTCAACTTTGAACTGCGCTCGAACAAGAACGACACCGACCCCCCAGGGATCTTGTCCCGTTGGAAGAATGCCTCCTCGTCAGCGATCCTATCCACGGCGTCTAAGAGCTTCGCTGTCATAGTCTGCGGGGCGGATGACGTGCTCGCAGGCTTGGGTAGAGAGTAGATGAGATGCGTGAGCATGTCGTCCTGGACCTTCTCCGCCGCCCCAGGTCGCAGGCAGTTGATATGTGTCCACTCTCCGAGCGCGGCAAGCTGTGCGCGCTTCTGCTTCATGTACTAAGGACGCCATGTCAGCTTCGTTTCTCGCAAACAGCAGAAGAGGCTTACCGCTTTGTCCATCTTGTTGACGTCTTTCGTCGTCACTTGCGAGGCGGCCATGAAGCCCTTGACTGGGTCTTCATCTTCATCGCTAGAGCTTGCCTCGTCCATCTCCTCTCTCGTGATCGGCTGAGGTTCGGGTTCGTCTGATGCTTCACAAGGACAGTCCAGCAGGTCGTGAGTATTGCACGCAGTGTGGGGGTTGATGGTGAAGATGTCCAAGAGCTGAACCAGGTTTCAGCGCGATATCCCACAAGGCTTACGATGCCACTCACGTCCTTGCGGGTGAACGAATCCGACTTCGACTCGGCGGAACCCTGAAAGACTGTAAGTAGGAATAGCGAGCTACGTGCAAGGTTCACGTACGGAACCCATCAGCGCTAATTACGCAGGGTAACGTCAGTCAAATTTCAGCTGGATGCATGCAAAGCTTACAGTCGCTCAGGCCCAACTTGGTGACTTGACGCTGGTAGATCTTCTCTGTAAAGTCCCTGTTATAAGTATACCATCTGGTGGTTGTTCACATTCGGAACGCACCGTCGATGCTACCGGTCGTGAGGAAACGATAAATATATACGGGTCGTTTCTGGCCGTCACTGAGAGAGCGCTGTAAATCAGATGGTCATGCTGAGCGCGATGAGTTGCATACCGATGTATGCGGGCCATTGACTGCAGATCGTGACTGGGGTTGGAGGTATAGTCAGTCGTCCACTCATGATGCTCATATGCACGTTAGACTACCTGGGGTTCCAATCCGAGTCAATGAGGCATAGGCGAGATGCACCAATGAGATTGAGCCCAACACCTCCCGCCTTCGAGCTCAGCAGAAACACGACTACAATGAGGTGAGTGATGAGGAACTGTGAAGACGAGAGGAAACGCACATCGTTTCGCTTGGGAGGACCTGTTAAAGTCGTTGACGTAGTCCTGACGCTTAGCGGCGGGGGTGCTCCTATGTTGAGATGAGCCTCGGACAAATTGTATCGGTCGTCAAAGACGTACCCATCCAAGCGGTGGTACGTGTATGACTTCTTCTTGCAGTACGCCTCGATGATGTTCAAGGTGGAAGTGTAGTGAGAAACGATGATGCATTTCTCCTCCGTGTGCTGTTCAAACGGATGTCAATACAATTGACGACACTTCAAGAAGTCATAGCAAACATGCCTTATGCAATGCCCGAAGTAGCGTCGCCAGAGCACTCAATTTGCCTGATATGCCGACGGGATGAGATGCGCTCGATAGACTATATATATTGGACGCTCACCGCTGAGAGCAACGTCTTCGATCTGCGCCCCCGAAGGCAGCAGCTTAAGTGCGTCTTCTATCGCATTGCGTTTCACTACATCGCCACCTTGCTGTGCCTTGAGCCTGGCCTGATCGGCGGTCGCCTTGAGCAGGATGGGACTATTGCTGATCTTCGTGAGCATATTGATGAGAGCAAGCGACTCCGCGGTGGAGCTGCGGACGAGATTGTCCAGTTTGTCGCTGGAGAGGATCTTCTCGAAAATAGCTAATTGCAGCTTCGTCGGCGTGATGAAAACAACGTATTCGTCTACACAACGTCGCTGGCATCAGAAACGCACGAACGTTGATAATAAATAACATTTACGTTTCGCCGGCAAGTATTTCTTCAGCATCGTAGCTTCTCTGCGCAGAACGAAGCTCTTCGCGATGGCAGTGAGCTACCATCGTCTTGCGTCAGACTTACAGATAGATAGACGATGATTCTTGTCGCCATACCTGTGCAGAGCGTGCTTCTCCAAGCTCAGCTTCCTTCGAGCTGCAACCTGGAGCACGGCTCTTGAGAATCGGTGTCTCGTACACCCGCTTGAAGGTACTGTAATCATCTATGGTATGCTGATGTCAGTGTGCACACTCAGAATGTGTTGAAATCACCGACCGAGTAATCCTGGGTTGCAGAAGTCGGCCTATGAATTTGTGAATAACGTTCTCATGGGCAGCTGGGGATGAGATTACCATTGCATGAAATTCGCTTAGTTCATTCTGAATGGGTGTGCCCGACAAAATGACGCGGCGCGGAGTCCGGAGGGCCTCAAACATTGTGGATGTCTTGTTATTTGCGGACTTCAGCCTATGTCCTTGAAACGACTCAGCCCCTCGAGTTCTCGAGGATGAACAGGGCCCGACTTACCCTCGTCGCAAACAATGAGGCCGATAGGCGGGCTAAATCAATGTGCTCAGTCCAACCTTTTGGGTTTTTGGTAGATACACTCACTTGCAATATGCTAGGTCGTCACTGCCGCCGCTTATGTCAGCTCAAAGAAGCATAATCCCTCACGCCAACATACATGACGGTGCGGAGACGTTCGTATCCAATCACGAGTACTTGATGTATCCTCCTGTAATACAATGAGAATCGCGCATGATACGACCAATGAAGGGGCCCTACGAGTTGAGAAACTGCTTGATATTGGATTTGTTCTTGTCGCCAACGAAAACTCCGACCCGATCCTTACCCAACCTGGTTCCCCATTAGGCTTGGGATGATACACGATATCTGAAGACGAGGGGCGCACCACTTGTGGAATTCGTTCTTCCAATTCTAAACGGATACACATTAGCCTTTTCCTGATGAAAAGATTATGGGATAAACTCACATTGATGAGGGAAACCGGGCAGACGATGAGCACTTTACCCACAACAGGCCCCGCACCAGCGTATGGGTTTTGTTCTGTTCAGAGCATGAGCATAGGCATCATAAACACGACAACTAACATACTGAGTAACGTCCAGACAAGCGCAATGGTCTTTGTGGTGCACGTTAGGGTGAGGCTGATACAACACATGACGTACTTGCCTGCAACGTCTTGCCCATTCCCCTACAAAGATGTCAGCAAGCGTACATGCCTTTACGAATGGTTTAACTCACATCTCGTCGGCCAGAATAGACCCTTGGCCTTCGTGCTTGCGTAGACCCATTACGCACTCGTATAAGAATTGTACACCTGGTAAACGAGAGTCACCGGTAAGTATTTCAGTACATTGAGATGCAAACATAACCTGCCTTCTCTCTGGTGAGGACGAAGGTGGCGAGCTATCACAGGGTCAATCACTACCGGAACGACAGGTAGGTTCCTGAACAAGAAAATAAGTTCCTTATCTGTGAAGAAATGAACGAAGCTACTTCTTGTTGAACTTCGCTTGATGCTCCTTGCTAGGCGCCTTCATCACGACCGCCCCTGGAGTGTCAGGGCTATGTCTGTTGGCGCATACAGTCAGCCTTCGGTCGCAATGCGGTGCATCGTACATACAAGGGCCCTTTCGGCTTCGCTTTAGTTGTCGCTCCATAGAAGGAGGATGGCGGTATGAACTTCTTCGCTGATGCGGGGGAGTTCACAGACGGACTTGAACTGCTAGCACCCTCTTGTGATGTCCTTCGTGCTTCGATGAGGAATGACGATCCCGTCTGAGAACTTGAGGTTTCGCCAAAGTCTGGATCCACGGGCGGTTCCTTGGATGAGCCTACAATTGTAGGCAGCCGCGAACGCGAAATCTCGCTGTCTAGCTCGACTTCCCTACTTCCAATGAAGCAATGATAACCGCTGTAGAGGGGCAGGCCATCCCATTTCTTCGAGCCTAGTCTGAGGAGCATATTCAGCATAGTAACGATGTGGCAGGACATAATTTACGCACACTACGCCGGTGTCCGATAGCAGAGTTATCTTCTCTCCTTCATGGAGCACGTAGCCGTCTTCATCCCACGTCTTATGCTTCTTCTGTTGTGGCTTGCGCCTGTGGCAAGATCAGCCCCATATATGCGTGTACCAAGAACACTACGCACCAATTAGCCGTCCAGGATGACTCCTTCGTGCGACCCTTCGTTGCAGTCTTCTCCACAGAGACTAGGTTGACCGCCTCTAGAACCACGCCACATTTCTCTTTCTCCGCCACCACAGGCACGATATATGCGGGGTTCTTGCCGTTCAGAGTCTTCGGTTTGAGAGGAACGAACTGTTTCGCGGCACTTGGCCGCACCGACGTAGCAGAGACTTCAGGTATACCGCCCCGCCCAAAGCATCTGCCAGATAAGAAGTCTTCGCGCGACAGTTTGTGGTCGATTTCGACCTCCCGGCTGCCGATGGAGAATTCCGAGCCCTCCCCAAGTTTGTGGGCCCCTTCGATTCCGTGCGGCTTACCACTCGCTATTCTGCGCATGCAACGTGAGATAGTGGTTGCAGTTATGTATGTCAAAATGCTTACTGTTTATCATCGGTGTCATATAGCGTGCACTTGTTCCCGCTGACGACTAGCACCGCGTCTCCATCCCACGTCTTGTGTTTCTTGTATTGTGGGTTCCTCCTACAGCACGCGTCGCGTCGCGTCGCACTTATATCTCAAGAAAGAGCGATGCATATACTCACCATTGGACCATGAAGTAATGCTCACCCTCCATCGCGGAGGTGCCGGACGCGCCGTCGTTCTCTGTTGCTTGTCTCTTGCGGCCCGCGAAGTTGGGGTCATGTTGTTCAGGTTTGCGTTTCATGGACGCGCCAGTATCTGGGTTCTGAAAAGCAGGCATGGCCCACAGAGAGTGGTGAGAGTGTAGGAGAAAAGTAGAGAATAAGCAGGAAGCGTTGTGGCTGTCAATGAGAAAGCCAGGAGGCGCCTACCGCTGTGTAATCGACGCGTCGCGACGCGCCTCCCGTCCACGTGCCCGCGTCTGCCGCACTCACAACGATATCGCAGATCGTACTTATGTTAATAATAACAAGTCCCCAGCACACACGCTCACACTAGTCAGCCCATGGATCGTTCAACGTTCAACACTAGCTTGGCATGATAATTATAGTCATAAGTACTCTTGTAGGACGACAAACACCGGTAGCGGTACAGCAGTCACGATATCCACAACATCGACACAACATCCCCCGCCGTTCACGCGAAAGGATATTTTGACCGGTCAAGCTTCGAGATCGACGCCCGCGCCGAGCTCGATGGCATGGGAGGACGCGGCGGGACGGGGAACTCGGAAAGGGTCGACATCAGCTTCGTTGGCGAACCACCCTCGGCTACGCTAGCACCAGCCACTATAGAATAATTGGCGTCAGTATTATAAATATTGGAAATGATGATGCGGTGGGACGCACCGTTACCGTTGGCCGGGTTAAACAGCTTCGCCCTCTCTGAGATCAGTGTGCTACTCCGCGGGCCACGGGGAGCGGCACGAGAGGGCATGGTATTCGAGCGGCTGAGACCGCCCGTCATTCCGGGAAGGCGCGAAGTGGGTGAGGTGTCGCTAGGGGTCCGGTGGCTCCGTTGCCAGTCCTCCGCAGGCGATGGCAGTTGCGACGACCGGCTGCTGATTGGGGAAGACCTCTCCTCGTCGAGCGGGCTCATCATGGACGGCTGCCGGCGAGCAACAGGGGAAGATCCTGGACCGGACTGAGGTACCGCGGGGAGCGGCCCAAACGTTGACATCGGCCGAGGGGCAGCAGCAGAGACGCGTCGGTTGGCCGCCGGATGCGCGGGCAAGCCAGAGAGGCGGTTTAGTGACCGCGATGGCGACGGAGCGGGGGAGACATCCGAAGGACCGACGGGGGACGGGATAGATTGCATCGTAGGTGCAGACGGGCGCGCACCCAGCGGGCGCGGCGGGGGAAGCACACTGGACGGGCGCGAGTTCAAAGTCCCAGAACGGCTACGGTTCTGGCCCGCGGGGACAGGGGACGTGCGGTGAGTAGCGGAGACTGGCGTGGGGGCGCCAATGATCTCGAACTCCGGCTCCGGAGGGGAGAAAGGTGCCCTGGTCATCCTTGCACCCGCTGAACGCACGATGGGTGTGACGATCTCAAAATCCGGCTCGGGAGGTGAGAAAAGATCAGGGGTAGCTGGGCTCGGCTCAGCGACGATCACCCTGGGCAGCTGCCGTTCCTTCGATACGCGCTCCGTAGCGATAACCTCTTCACGGAGCTGCATGTGCGTGGACGTCGGCCTCTTGCGCGCGGGAATGGGGGCTGCCACGGGTGCCACAGTTGCAGGCACCGTGGCAAGAACCTGCGAACGGAGTTCCATGTGCGTGTACCTTGGCCGCCTACGAGGAATCGAGGTTGCTTCGTGGTCCCAAGATCCGGGATAGATCTCAATGTAGGGATAGACTGAAGTGTCTGATAAAGTACCATGAATAAGCCAACGCATCGGCACAGTCGAAATGAGACTCACAAATGACCAAATGGGGGTAATGGAACACCGAATCCGTGGCAACCGGCTGCATGTCCAAACCCGGGAACGTGCCCGAGGTGGCCGCAGGATATATCGAGAGATAAGGATACACCGGCGGATCTGCTGCGTTTCAGTAACACGCCGACATCGCAAGGAAAGCGACTCACAGGGGCAGACGTTCGGGTAGACTCCATTGAGGTGCACAGGGACAGAAGCCTCCACGCGTGCAAGAGGAAGAGGCCGACGAGACACAGGCGAGAAAGGCGTCAACTCTCGAGCGTTCTTCGGCAAAGGCGGGACGGGAGGAAGACCGCGCTTCAACGATGTTTTCCGAGAGTGCGTTGACCTCACGGACGGTCGTAGAGACAGTGACTGCCTGATAGCGCTAGCGGGTGCAACGTGGGGTTGTGCGACGGGAGATGACTGCAGCGCCGGGTAGACAGACTGCAGACTATGGGGGTACACTGCAGGGTCTACCGAAGTCACGGGTAAGCGACCAGACAATCAAATTGTGGCAGACATCTCACAAATGTCGATGACCGGGTAAGCAGAGGCCAGCTTGACTATGATGTCATCCCTTGTGAGTTCGTGATGGGCGTGTGCAGAGACTTCCGGGTAAACAGTGAGCAGACTCCAGGGGTATACAGCCGGGTCTTGAAAGCAAGTCAGCGCCGAAGAGGCAAGTGCATCGGTAGACTCACAGATGTCAAAGGCGGGATACGTCCTGGGCAGATTTACCGCAATGCCTGACACGGTGCGACTCGACGGAGCTCCGAAAACTGGAGGGTCTAAGGAAACGTTACATGAGAAGCTGTCAACAACTCCAGAACAAGCAACCTTACAGATTTCGAGGACCGGGTATTGCGATCGCACACCGACGATCACAGCAGACAGCCACGACTGTGAGGTGGAGCCAACCGCAGGGTAGATATTGTACACGCTTTGAGGATCTAACGGGTGATCAGAATGGATAGTTGACGGCGCAGACAGAGTGATCAACGCACAACCATCATATGTCACATCGTGGACCAAAGATGACAAGGTGGCTGCCGGGTAGATTTCGTCAAAGCAGTGGGGATAGACAGCAGGGTCTGCCGATGGTAAAAATCAGTATCTGTGGATAACGTAGGGCGGTGGCACATACAGATGTTGAAGACCGGATATTCCGCCTCGAGACGCACAGAGATCGTAGCATTTGATGTCGTGGTTCCAACAGAGCCGAGAGATAGCGCAGGATAGATGACTAGATGGGGGTAGCCGGACGTGTCTAGGACAGAATATAAGCTTATCAGTGGCCACATGCAAGTCGGCAACGTACAAGTTGAAACCCGCATTTCCTCGGAGCCTAAAACGGTAAGTACGGCGGGATATATATCGAAGGACGGGTACACAGCAGGATCTTTAGGGCAAACAATGTCAGGTAAATCAAGCAAGAACATACTTCACACTTACAGAGGTCGAATATAGGGTATGCCGCGCCAAAGCTGACCGCCGGGTGACCGAGCTTTCGCTCATCTAGGGAGAGAAGTCCGGGATATATGTTGAAGGACGGGTACGTGGCCGGGTCTGCAGAAAACACCACGTCAGCCAGAGCACGGGACAATTCACTTCGCACTTACAAAGATCGAAGATAGGGTATGCCGCGCCTGTGTTTATCGCCGGGTGGCCGAGCACACGGTCATCGAGGGAGAGCAATCCGGGGTAAATGTCGAACGAGGGGTAGACCGCGGGATAGATATCCAAGACCGGGTAGCCAAGAGCCGCAGGAGCAGGTTCAACGACCTCATCTTCCGACGAAACCGCATATGGCCAGACTTGTTTCCATGGCCCAGCCGCTGCACGCGGAGCAGGAGGAGGGAAAACGAAAGCATGCATCCGTACTTCTTGCTGGCGCTCTACTACTTGCTCTTGAACGGCATGGGATTCTTCGGTGTACGGCCAGACATGTTGCCAGGACGAGGCCCTCGTCGCGTTATAGTAGGGGTAGACGAGGTTGTACGGCTGAGCCGCTGGAAGGGGCTCACGTCGGAACAAAGGACTGCCGGGCATACTTGACATCCCACGCTCTCCAAGATCGGGAGAGGGGGCGCGGGAAGACATCACGGGAGACGGCGGGAAGGACAGCGGGGCACCCCACGACGTCGCCGTTGAAGGGGTCGCGGGTCGGCTAGACATACACCGAGCCCCCAGGTCGATAGACGGCGCATACGGCGAACTGAGGGGGGAGGGTGGGTAAGACAACGGTGCGCCCCAGCTGGTCGCCGTTGACGGAGTCGGCGGTACATCCTCGAGCATACGCCAGGCGATATCCGGAGAAGGGAGACGCGACATGTGCGAAATGGGCGAGAATGGGAAGTAATCGTCATCGGGGCCGAAGGACGTGCAAACCGACGGCGTAAGGCAGACCGAACCCTCAAACCGCCTGTCCATGTGCACGGAAGGAACACGATCCCAAGACGCAACGGACTCCATATCGTAGTCAGGAGGACCTGCAGAGGAAACCGACCAGGCATAGTCATCGAGATTGAGTTCGGACTGTAGCTCGGATGTAGAGGCGGTCGGCAGGTCGCCCATGGTGTTAGGCATGTTCGCAGGATCGAGACTAGTCTGTCCGGTAGCAGCAAGCGGGCTGCGTGTTGCTGCGGTCGCGCTCATGCGCCATGATTGGACGCGACTATCGAATTCCTTCTTGGCTGTTGCGGGCTCATCCTCCTGGACGATAGGCGAGAGCGATTGGGGTCCGTTCGCCTGCCTAGCTGTCTGGCTCGGGGGAGACTCGTCTCGCGGCACTAGCTTCGATACCGAGCGGACGGACGCGCCGTCAAACCGATCCAAGAGTGACAACTTCTTGATGTTGCGGGCGGAGGTCCTGCCGGGTTGCACGACAGAGATGGCATCCGCTTGATCCTCTAGCGGCTCGTTGATGGATGTCTGACTATCCCCGCGCCAATGGGAGATCGACTGCGCGCGCGACGGAGTAACGGACTGTGGCACATCGACATAGTCGCGGCGGGAAGACGAGAGCCAGGCGTCGTACCAGCGAGCTTTCGACAAGTCAATGTCGAACTCTATCTGACCGCTGATAGGCAGCTGCTGGGGAGGGAGCGACGGCGAGCGGGCGTCGAACAGGTGTCCCCACAGAATGGGCCACGACTCGTCGGAGAGCCGAGGGCTGAGGGAAAGGCCGCCGTGAGTCGTGTGTAAATACACACAGATGCCGGAGATGCTTGGGAAGCTGAACTCGCGTGCGATAGCGCCAAGCTGACTATTGAGCTGTGCCCGAATTAGGGATTAGCACTCCAGGTAGCGCTCAAGGGAGGTCAGGCTTACCGTCGGAAACAGCGGCATGAGCAGGCCATTAGAAAGCCTCCGTGTCGGTCCCGACGACAGGGTATGCCCTAGGTTCCCGTGCTCCCTGGCGAACGAGACAGGCGGCAGCACGACCACCAACCATTTGATGCCTCTCTGGACCACCCGCTCCCTCGAATCACGGATACTCGAGTTGACATACGAGACCGAGGGGCGTTTTCTATGCAGGCCCGAAAAGGGGGAGTCTGCCATCGAGGGGTGGTGTTGGTGCTGAGGCGGAAATGGATCCGTCTCCAGTCCAGCCATGTTCTGCGCGGGTGCAACCTGTTGAGATAAAGTCTCGAAGTCCGTGTCCGGAGGGGTGAGGGGATGTACGGGTCTGGGGAGGTCGTATAAATGAGACTTGTAGGCGTGGTGCCCAGAGGGCATCGGGGCGGTGAGGTGGGACATTAGGCACGGCGGCGCGTAGGTAGAGGTGGACTGAGAGAGCGAATGGGTCGGGAACCGCGCTGTCTAGCAGCACAAGACAGGCACGGCAAGGGGGCCGTAGCAAGAGGAACGAAGAGAAGAGCAAGAGAGCCTGGAAGAGCGAATGAAGGATAGCCGGTGGATGAGTGTGAGGAGGCTGAGAATAAAACCAGGACAAGTGTGATCCAATCACAGCATCAGACAGGCGTTATAAATCTCCAGGGCGACCGAGGCAATCCTGAGGCACTTGCGAGACAGACAGAGAAAGCAGACCGGTGCTTTCTGCTGAGTGCCGTCGACCGTCGAGCTGGGAGGAAGGACGAGCAGGAGGGTGCGAGACGGAGCGGCGTCCTGAGTCTTGGGTATATGAACGCGCCTCTTCACATCCCTTCACGCGTCACCGTGGCCATGGTACCACGAGCGCCTATGTGCCTGCATATCCCGATATGGGCAAGCATCATTGAGTCCAAAGCACGTGCGTACCGCATTCCTGTTCCTGCAGCCACCGTCCTCGGCTCCGCGTCCTTCCACCGCACAATGGAGAGCAGACTTGCACAGTTCGCAGCGCTGAACCAGAAGGACAAGGCGACCGCATACCAGTCTCTGCTCGCTGAGGTCCTTGCCCAGGAAGATCAGTCCAATCTCCACGCCGAGATCCACACCCTCGTCGACAATGCGGTCAACCAGGAGAGCGTAGGTCTCGTCATTAGCAGAGGCATCCTATCCGAGCTTGTCAAGGCGCTCTCCGAGGGCAAGGTCCGCAACACCGAACAGAGGAAGCGCATCGTCGAGGACACCCTGAGCATCGTGCAGCCCCGTATCGTGAGCTATGAGGAGCAGGTGAGTGCCGTACGCGCGATCCGAGGACGCTGTGGCGCTAAGGGCCGCGCGTTCAGGTGAACTCACTACGCTTCCAACTAGCGGACATTCTCGAGGAGGAGGAGCAATGGAGTGACGCGGCACGAGTGCTCACCGGTATATCGCTGGATTCTGGCCAGAGGTGAAGTCACAATTCGCGCCACACAAGCCTAATGCTCATTTGGTGCTGCAGGTCTCTTCCTGACGCGGAGAAGTTGCGCGTATACGTACGGATAGTTCGCTTGCTACTCGAAGACGAAGACTCGGTCGAGGCCGAACGTTACTACAACCGCGCCGCCTTGCTCGCACACAGTACGACGGAGAGGGAGACACTGCTGCAGTTCAAGCTCTGCCAGGCGCGTATTAGCGACTATAGCCGGAAGTTCCTTGAGGCTGCCAGCCGGTACCATGAACTCAGCTGGGTCGCGGAGATCGACGAAGAGGAGCGCAAGCACATGCTGTATGTCCCATTCTCCCTCACGCTTGCGCCCCACTCACAATGCTCTCCAGGTCCGCCGCGATGACCTGTGCGATCCTTGCCCCAGCGGGCCCAAACCGTTCGCGAGTGCTCGCGGCGCTCTGCCGCGACGAGCGCACGGCTGAGCTCCCGTCCTTCAACATCCTCCTCAAAATGTTCCATGACCGCATCCTGCGCCCAAACGAGATCAAGGAGTTCGAAGGCACGTTGAAACCTCATCAACTCGCCAAGATCTCCATCTCGTCCAACGACCGTCTTGCATCTGCCGTCGCAGACGACGACCAGGCAAACGACGCCACGATCAGCACGCGCAAGGGTCCCGCCACTGTGCTGGACCGTGCCGTGATGGAGCACAACTTGCTCGCAAGCTCCAAGATCTATAACAACATCACGTTCCGCGGCTTGGGCGCGCTCCTTGACCTCACCCCGGGCGCGGCTGAGACGATGGCGCGCCGGATGATCGAGCAGAGACGCCTGAAGGGGTCCATCGACCAGGTGGAAAAGCTGATCTCGTTCGATGTCCTCGGTGAAGAGGATGACGCACAGGGCAAGGCCGGCGGTCTCGGAGACGTCGAACAAGTCGAGGAGGACACCGGCGCCCCCTTCACGAAACGATGGGACATGCAGATCCGCCTGACAGCGGCGAATGTAAGTCGCTTTGCGACACGTCCGTATACTTCCATTCCTAACTGCGAGTTCCAGGTGGAGACAATCGTACAACATCTCACAGAGAAGGGTCTCGTGTCGTTTGGAGCAGTACAAGCATGAGTATGCGATATAATATGCGAGGCGTACATCTGTCAGAGGGTGCTCGTAGTAGAAGTCCTTGCGGGGGAGTGTACGATGTGTACGACAATACATAGCATCCTGGACTCGTAGCATCACGAGAAACCTCAGTCCTGATCACCACCAACGCCGCCCTCCTCGTCCCTCTTGCGCTTCTTCTCCCGCTCCCGCTTCGTCTCCATCTCGTGCCATTCTCCCTGGAGAGTTGATAGTCTGCGACGTTGTAAGCATATAGGCCGCAAAAAGAGCGCAGACGGAGACATACCCGGTAGGCGCTGCTGCAAACGGCTCCTCCTGGTTGAAGTACGGCGCGTCCATGGCTTGCAGCGCTGTAATGCGACGCTCCGGATTATAAGTGAGGAGCCTCTCAGCAAGATCCAGGCCAGCAGGGGTGAGCCACCTAGTAGCACAATCGATCAGAACGGACGGGTGTAAGGTGAGACAAGCTTCTCACTTCTTGAACAACTCCCTGAACCGGTTCGGAATGTCCTCTGAAGACCGCAGAAGCTCGAACCACGGAAGGCTGGTGATCCCAGGCCATTCTTCTATGGAAGGTGTGCCGAAGATCTTATACACGACGTGTACTTGATGGATCTCATCCACGCCTTGGAAGACGGGCTTCTTCGTGAACAACTCGAGCATGATGCATCTGCAGGGATCATGAGAAGACCGCCGTAAATGCAAGAAAAAATCGAACTCACCCAGCACTCCACATGTCGACTTCCGGCCCGTAGATCGTCGCGCCCAACAGCAGCTCGGGAGGGCGATACCATTGCGTGATGACGCGGTTGGTGTAGTCGCTCTTTCGCCGCTTCTGGTAGAAGCGGGCAAGACCAAAGTCGGCGAGCTTCAGCTCTCCACGATTGTTGACCAGGATGTTCGACCCCTTGATGTCGCGGTGGATGATGCCCTTGTGGTGAAGGTACGCCAAGCCGGCTAGCATCTGGCGACAGAAAGACTTCAGATGCGCCTCCGAGAATTCGAACTGGGTCTGCGATAGGACTCCAGTGAGGTCATGGTCCATGTACTCGAAGACCATGTATACAGAGCCTACGAGCAAATAGACATCAGCGCTGCAATCGCACGGATCATGCACAGTGACCCCACCTTTCGAGACGAGCATCTCGTACAGTTGAACAACATTCTCGTGCCGCAGCGACTGCAAGAGTTTCACCTCCCGCATAGCAGTGACGGGGAAGCCATCCTTCTCCGACTCCATCTTGATCAGCTTCAAAGCGACCATCCGTCCGTTCGCCGTGTTGCTCGCTTTGTAGACCTTGCCGAATGTGCCGGAACCAACCTGGCCAAGCAAAACGTACAACTTCTCCTTGTCGCCGAGCTGTGGGGATGCTTGCGCCGTGCTCCGCCGACGGCATGGTAGGCGCCGACCCGAGCCCTGCCTTGAGTAAGATCGATCATTGCCACGCCGTCCCGGAGACTGGCCAGGGCTCTCGTCCATATCGGCGGAGGTCCGACCGCGTTGCGGAGATGTCGCGCGACTTGGTGAGCTATCGCCACTCAATCGAGTAGTCTGCAGTTCGGGGGAATCTGGTTGGGGAGTGGGAGGGCGTTGTCCTCGAGAGCGACTAGTAGGAGGCGGGGGTGAATCGTCGTCGTCGTCTCCAGGGAAGAATCGCTTGAGTGAGCTGCTGGCTTGTCCGATTGGCTTGAAACCGGGTTTCTTGCCTGTTGTTGAACTGGAGGAGCCCGCTGCCGTCGTCGATGAACGAACGCCTGAGGAAGGAGACGTAGATCTGCGGCGTGGAGAGGGCACTTTGGGCGGCGGCATAGATCTTGGATTTGTCTCCGTGTGTGGGCGTTCAGGAAGTCCGGGGAAAAGCTAGCCTGGCGGTTATGATACGCACTGAGAGGTAGGAACCAACACATACCTCGGAGAGTTTGCCATTGATATTCTTGTTGCCCCCTTTCCTGTTGCGATTCTGGCCATTGCGGAACGCACCCTTGATTATGGGGATGTCCCTGACGGTCGACGCCGGCGGTAGTCGATGCTTGGCTCTGGGACGGTCTCTGGGACTCTGTGTAGGGCTGCGCGACCTGCTACGGCTATAGCTTGAGACAGATGAACTTCGTCGCCTGCCACGTCCTCGACTGCTGATGCTCGAGGGAGGCGAACGGGAGTAGCGCCCATCACGACGAATTTCTCGACCTCGATTTCTGTCCGAGTGGCTTGGACTACGGCCGCTGCGAGGAGGACTATCGTCGCGTCGTCGGCGCTTCGGAGTATCGAGCGAACGGGACCGGCTTCGATACGAGCGTCGAGAGTGATAGGACTCAGCGGGGGAACGAGATCGAGCGGGAGAGATCGAATCACGATGTCGACGCTTTCCAGTCGACGGCGGGGCGCTCTTCTTGGATGAAGACAAGTCGCGACGTGTCCAGCTATTGACATGTCACGTGAATATCAAACAGCTTGAACTATGCAATCAACATACTTGTTCAGTTGGCTGTCGTCGTCACGCCAGTTGCGTTTTTGCCGGCTGTTGTTGCTGTAGTTGTTGGCGTTGTTGTTATTACCATTCTTCTTTCCACCTTTTCCCTTATTCTTTGACTTGTTGGAGTGTGAATGCTGGTTACGCTGAGACGAGTTCGAGCCACCATCCCGCCGAACAGGCTGCCACGATGGAGCAGGTTCCCAGGATCGATCCTCTCGATGAGATGGTTCACCGCTACCTGACCATTCTCGAGATGGCTCGTCCCACGCATGCGACCCCGAGGAGTGCTTACGCGAGTCCCAACCATTGTCGCTGCGCCATTCTCGGGGCGGACCCTCCTTGCGGTCGTCTCTCCAGTCGGTTTCGTGGCGAGATTGTCCACTGTGCTGGCCCGAACGCCCTTCCCGGTCATAGCCGCCAGCGCGGTCGTCGTGACGGCGAGCAGGCGTCCACCCAGCAGTGTCCTGTAGAGGTTGCGCTGAATGGCCCCGGTCGGGGTCGTCCGCCCCGTGTCGAGAAGAAGAGGAATTTCGTACGTCGTTGTGCCCACGTCCCGACCAACCGTCCCCCTCCCGTGCATCATTCGGCCCCCCTCCCCGTCTCTGCTCATCTCTGCGGCCATATGCGTAACGTTCAGGCGTGTCGGCCATCTTCCACGGGTCGTCAGCGTCGTAGCGACCTCGAGAGGCAGATTCTTCTCTTCTCATGTGGCTGCCGTTGCGGGAGGATCTTGGCTGCCGTTGAGTGTTGTTGCGGTCTTGTGGGATGTGTGAGCCGGACAGGGCTTCGCTGACGGAGACTCGTGATGCCAAACCTGCACTGGGGTCCCCGTCGTCTATTCCCGGGCTGTGTCGACTCGTTCGCTTGCTCGAATTCATGCAATGTGCGCTGGCGAGGGCGTGCGAGGTGATGGCAGGAGGCGAGACGAGCGTCGACTTTGGACGCTCACGTTACGTGCGCCGTGACGGAGCAAAGTCAAAGGTCAAAGGTTTCCCCTCCACAAACTCTCGCGCCAACTCAAACAGGTTCAACGACGGCTCCTCCCAATCACACAGACACGGACGCATGCGTCCCGGGGAATAAGCACGAAGCTGCAAAGCAAGAGAGGCCGAGGAGGAATCGAGAAAGTCAGCATGACGTGCTGTAGATTTGACGCATACCAACAGTATGGAATACGGTACTTACATGATACAGACGACCGCAGAGAGTTATATATGCGTTGAGGTTGTTTGGAAGGCAGTATTTACTTATAGCATGCAAAGCACCCAGAGAAGCAGAGAGCAGAGAGAAACGACGCCCAGGTAGCGTCGTGGTACGAGCGTGAGCTTGTGGCGCCGCCAACCGAGCCTCTGAGAACAAAAATGTTCCCTGGTCCGACATGAAACCGCGCCGAGTCCTCTCAGCCCCTCATCCGAGGCTATCATTGAGCAGTACCAGCAACGAAACGATTCTTACCGTGTTGGAGATACAGCAGAACTAGCCCGCGTCGTTGTGGTTTACTGCAAGATCGGTCCGCGTGCCGCGTGGGCACATGTGGGGCCGCCCGGCGACAAGGAACGCGGCCGCAAGTACTTTGAAGTCCATTTTGTGGAAGTAGTATACATGGTACATGGCCAACAACGAAGAACAAAAATTACCGGTTACAAGTACGATCCAAATACGTGATGGTGTTACAAGATATATGCGGCGTGCGCCCACGTCTGATCATTGCACAGGACACTGGGGAGCGCCGTGGCCATCGCTCTGGGCCATCTGCTGGGCCAATCGGTAGTACATTCTCAGATTGAGGAGCTCGCTCCTTGCGTCGGTCGCTTCTTCATTGCGATTTACGATCGAATCCATTTGGTCGAGCCGAGAGAATCTCCTGGTGCCAGTCGTAGGGGCGAAGAGCTAAAAAGAGGTCAGTACGGAGATCATATGCGGCAGATGCTGCATGCGTACCTTCACTGTTGTGTCGATCCCGCTCACGGCGACCAGGGGCAGGTAAGGATGCGCCTCGATGACATTGACAACGGCTCCGTCGCCCTCTAGGATATCGTGTATTTTGCCGGTCTTCTTCTCCCACATGAACCAATTCCCGTCGTCGGAGCCGGACACGACAAACTCATCCCTCGGTCCTAGGAAGTTGACTAGTGAAAATGTCAAACGCACGTCAATGCAACTTGTTTTGAACACGCACCATCTTTGACGGTCTCCACATTGCAAGCACCTGCAAAGCGCGAGCGAGGCATGATGATAGGCACCCCACTATAGCGTTCGTCACCTGTCGCCTCGCTCGTCGCCTCATCGTCTTCTTCAGCATCGCTGTCGTCACTATGATCGCGAATATCAAGTTCCTCCGAATCTGTGGTCGCCTCCGTCTCCGTCTGCAACCGTTCGATATCTCCGTCCATGAGAGCATCCCTATCGGACCATGCAGGGTGCGACATCGAATCTAAGCCGGAAGGTTGTCCGGCAGACTGATCGTGCTTGTGATTGATCGAATTCGAAGGTAGTAGAGCTGTGTCTCTAGTCGCGATACTAGTTGGTTGAGGGTCATCCTTGGTAGAATAGAGGTAGACTGCATCTGAGCTATATGCTGGGGACGGGTGAGACAGCATCGTAGCGACGATAGTAAAAACTTACACAAAAGTACCTCATGCCCGTTGCTCGACGCCATCTTCGCGCCTGTGATATGTTCCAGCCCTCTGCGTTCGTGCGGTCCTCGCGTTATACGTCCGAACCTCCGCACACACGTAGTGACATCGTCGCGACTCGGAGGCCGACCCCACTCTTCGTAGAAGTGGCGTCCTGCATGTCGCCTGTCGAAAAGATAGGCCTGTATATGCGTTAGTAAAGCGACCAAAGGCTACAATATGTTACTCACATATGGCGAAGCCCCTGCAACGACGAATTGATACGGGGTCAACGGAGATAGAGACAAAGTGGAGAGTTCATGATCGAGTAGCACCAGCGGCGCGGGACATGCGTCCGAGGCACATGAATGTGGAACACGCAGGTCGTGCTGACGAACAGAACCGTCCTATGAAAATTACGGTTCGACAGTGGCCCAAACTCCTCCGCGAAAGATGGCTGCGTACCTCTGCGACCGTAAGAAAAAGATCTGGACTATCCTCCGTCACGATACGTTTGACTCGTCCGTCATGGCACCTGAAGACTCTGATGCCGGCCTCGCGCGCGTGATATTGTGTCTCTCCGTGGGTCCCAGGATACCCTGCGGCTTTCTCGTGGTCGAACACACGAACGTGACTATCTCCAGCTACAGAGACACTTGACGATTGTGCGGGTCAGTAAGCTGTGAGAAATTGCTGCGATGCGAAACACGTACATACGAGATGAGTGGGGCAGCATTTGCGCATTGAATATGTTTGCACGATGGGCTGTCTGAATGACAGTGTCGCACACGAAAGGATAGTCTTGTTGTTCAGTATCATCGGTTCCCAATCGCCACAAGCGGACCCTTACAACGATAGAAGTGAGTGCCAATGGAGATTACACCTCACGAGAATGAGTGGCACACACGTAGTATCGTCACCGGCAGTTATGAGCACGGTCCCTTCTTTGGCCCAGGATAGTGCGTTGACGCATCCGGTGTGTCCTGTGGTTTCACTCCCGAGGACATTGATGCGATCCAGCCTGCCACTGGAATAAGAGGTTGATAGGAGGTCCTGCTTCCAGTTGCGAGATCGAAGCCATGCCGGTGGCAACGCTGTCAGAGTTGTGTCCAAAGGATTACGGCGCATATTGTTGGTTGAAACGACAACGCAAGTTTCATACACAGATTTTCAAACGTTCATGAGCAGAATGGACGCCTTAAGTCGAATGGCTTCGAGGTCGATCGAGAGATGAACAGCGTGGTACATACTGGAAGGTGAATTCAACACGCCAAACGCCCATAGATCGCTGTAGCGCCGAACGCGTCCATGACATCATTCGGATCCCAAAGCAGGACAATATGTTGAACATATGATTCCGTCCGCGACTATATGTTGTACATGCAGGTATCAAGAAGTCGTAACGCGAGCGGTCGTATTGTGAAACTGTCCTCAGGAACACTAACATCTCACTTCGAGAGAGCGAAGCCAACAGCATCCCGACCCAGGTCGTACACCGTGAAGTACTTGCGCAGGAAGACATCACCTAGATCAAAGTCAGCGCCAGGCAAATTGTGAGACATGGGGTACAAGAACATACCGACGATCCACAGAGAGGCGCCACCAGGCATGTTGATGTCAATGCCAGTGAACGAGGACATGCAAGTTCCCTGGACCTCAAGCACGTAGTCCGTACCCTTCAGGACATAGGGCTTGCCGTTGAAGAAGAAGGTGAGGTCGGGGAGGTCAGGGACCTTGGCGCAGTCGACAGTGTACTGGCCATTCCAGGACTTCTTGGCACCGATCTGAGCGTTGAGCATCTCCGCCAAGTCGGAAGGAAGGGCGATCAGGGAGGTTCCTAGTACAACGTTTAACGACAAGTGTGACAAGGTTGAAAGGTTGCACTTACCAGTGTCGATAGCGGCGCCAGTGTTCTCGAGCTCGAGCTCCTCATCACCGAGGCGAATCTTCTCCAGCTCGACTTCCCAGTAGGCCTTCCTCCGCACAGGGACATAATCAATCTTGCCAGAGTATGCGCTATGATCAATCCCTCCGAAAATAGCCTCGCCACCATCCTCTTCCGAGTCCCCGAGACGGAACGAGAAGACGGGAGAGTCAAGGAGCCCTTGGTTGACGAGCGCGTAGAAGGGAGGCACAATGTGGTTGACAGAGATGGTGTCATAACCAAGGCCGAGGATACCGTCGAACCTGAAGCTGTTGAGTATCGAAAGCGATGGGGGTTCAAGGTACTCACTTTCCAAAGGCGAAGGCGAGACCAGGCTCCTTGGTGGCCTCAGCGAAGTCCAGGTCCTTGACGGTAAGGTCACCGATGGTCAAGACATCCCGAGAAACGAACCCCTCCATGGAGCCAGAGCCATACTGGATGGAGAACTCGGAACCGTTCGCCTTGTATGTAGACGAAGCGGACGAGTCGTACTTGGCGTGGAGGAAGCATGCAATGGACGTGCACTTGGTGCTCGGCACCCAAAGGTTGCTCGACCTGACGAAGTCCGCCATCAGCACCATTGATTAGAGAGCCTCCACGCTGCGCCCTACCCGGTGTCCAAAATGACCTTGAACTGAACAAAAGTCAGCAAAGCGATCCTAATCAAGCAAAACGCGCTACGTACCGACTGCGGGGGAGTGCCCAGCGTAATCTCGGCGAAGTACTGAGCATTCATGAAGTCTAACAGCAGCGATGAGACAATGCACCAGGGACATGTAGAGACCGTTACGTACTGCTCAGGGGGACAGTGTGGCCACCCTCGGTCGAGAACTCGTCCTGAGTCCAAAAGAGCTCTTCGCCGTCCTTGACCGTCGGGCGCGACACGCGGACGTTGCGGCCAATACCACCACCAAGCGGTACTTGGGAACCACCACCATACTTCTCAGCGAGGTACGCGCTCTCCATTGAAGGGTTGGAAATGGCAGGAGGAAGCTTCTTGAGCTTCATCCTGTGGACGCCATCGGCAGCCACGAAAGGGAGGAGGGCGAGGGGGGCAAAGGAGGCGAGTCTGGAGAGCAACATGGTGGTTGAAGGGCAAGCACGAGCGCAGCCGACTTGGGGTAGTCACCGCGCGGAGGGGTGACGTTGGCCCTCGATGGCATGACATCGCTTCCCGCCGGCTGCGGCCGGGACTGCGCCGACCCCACGCCCAATTCTAGGGGGCCACGGCCAAGAGACTGCCTTTTTAGTGCACTTTCCGGCACCAGAGCAGGCCGCTGTCCGGAGACCGTCCGGAGTCAAACAGTGTTGGCGACCACGGCGACAGACAGCGACGCGTCCTCCGCCTTTGAGAGCTGAATATATGCGCGTTATCCTTTCGTCTCGCCTCCACTGTGTCGCTGCTTCCCACCAGAAAAATGGCCTCGGCAGTGCGCTCGCGCAAGTCCACGTCTACGCCCGAGTTGGACGTGTCGAGCTTGAACAACGTCGAACGCCTCATCTTTGCACAAGCTGTCCATGAATTTGGCACGCGTGCATGGCCCGAAGTGGCGAAGCTGCTCTCCAACCACCCTCTCATCTCTCAGCCGAAGGACACATTCACGGCCCAAGTCAGTACCCATGTATCCTGCCGAGAAAACACGAGGCTCATTCGCGTTCCGCGTGTTCCAGTCGTGCCCTGTTCTCCACAGATGCCTTATGGAGGAGGCCGAACTAGAATGGTAAGAGGAGACGCCTCGATGCGCATCATTGTTGAGCTCATGTCGCGTTGCGAAGGTCGGGGACAGATGTCGGCCCTCGATGTGAGCTTATACCACACAGGCACCGCAGAATAGTCGCGAATTGATATTGCAGCAGAGAAACATCTCAAATTGGCGCAGCGGTACTATGTAGCGCGCGTCAAGGAGCTCAGGGAACTCATAGCTGCAGAGGAGACGAAGTTCAAGTGCGTATTCACATTGTTGGACTACGCGTAGTACTCATTACAGCGGTCGCTCAGGAAACTTGTCACAGAGATTGACGAAATTCGGATCGGCGCGTGGGATGACAAGATCCGCGTCTCTGTAGGAATCGCGAGCGAGGAACCCGAGATGGAGGTCACCGAAGCACAACACAGTGTGGTTGAGGTCGACGATACTGCTAAAACGGTTGATGAGCCCCCTACACTTGCCGAACCTGTTGCAGCGGAAGAGGTATCGGCGGTGAGTGGGTCTGCCTCAAGGAATTCGGTCCGCTTAACATTATCACGTCAGGAAGCGAAAGAACCCGCCCCTGAGCCGGAGGCGGAACAACAGAACACCGCTGAGACTGAGCCTACGCCCGAAATCGAGGAAAAGGTGTGTGTATGCTATGTTTGATCATGTCGTAAGCTTGACAGAGGTTGTAGCGGGAGGAAGGCTCTGACAACGAAGCTGTGGACGAGCTTATTGGTAATTTCACTGCTGAGAAGCCTCCCGACACCTCACAAGGGGAGGAGCTGCCTCCTGCGCCGGCGAAGACACCTGAAGAAGACCATAAAGACGATATGGAACTTGACGTAGCAGAGCAGGAGGAAGCGGAGGCTACACCACAGCCTCCCGAGTTGCCCTCTGGAGAAGATGCCTCGCAGGAGCCCGAATCACCAGAGGTGCCGATTAGTATGACGCAGGAGATGGTATATGCGTCCCGAAGCGAAGGTATGCGTGGGCGAGACCGTGCGTGGTGCCGTTGCTCACTACATTTGTAGGTAAGCGGAAGGCGTCGAATGGCGACACCTCGATGCTCGATGCGCAACGAGAGCACAAACGGCCCAGGGAAGACTCAGAACCCGCGGACGAGGACGACGGTACGTATGGACCACGTCTTCGCAGTACCAATCCTCAAACGTTCCGCATCTCGTCAGGCGCGCCAAGGACACGCCGGAATCAACGCTCTGGCGGCTCAGATGCACCTGTGGTCTCGAAACGTTTTCAAAACGTCATCGGCATGTTGCATTCTCAAATATCCGCGCACCGCTACGGCAACATCTTCCACAACCCGATCAAGAAGTCCGAGGCCCCCGACTACCACGACATTGTGAAGCGGCCTATGGACCTGAAGACGATCAAGTCCAGGGTGAAGGACGGGCTGATCGCGAACTCGCTCGAATTCCAGCGCGATATATACCTGATGTTTGCGAACGCAATGATGTACAACCGTCCGGGCTCGGAGATCTACAACATGGCAGAAGAGGTACACTTTATATCTGCCCATCATGTTCCTCACGCTAAACGCTCCCGTCGTAGATGCTGATCTCTAGCGAGCGCGAAATTAACGCCTTCCGACAGACTGAGGGATTCCATCGCATGTAACGATACGTAGAGACCAAGAGAGATATGCATTATAGGATACATGATATACAGTCCGCCATATCATAAGTACAACATACGAATGCGCGCGAGAACAAAATGCTGGGATAAGTCACCGTTCAGAACCAGGGCACGAACATCTCCGTCATCTTCACGAGGTTGATCGGGTTTGTCGCGGTAGAAATGAGGTTGGCAACGGTCTGGACAGCCGGGATCGTGCTGATATTCTGTGCCGTCTGCGCCAAAGCCTGTGCAGTAGCGCGCGTCAGGAACAAGAGCTATGTGATGTGTATATGGCACATACCTGCTCGCGCTCGACCTTGCAAGCCATCGTCTCCGCGCGCTTCACGACGCTCTCGATGTTGGCAGCGACGTGCAGACGGAAGTTGATATCTATCTGAGGAACCTTGCCGCGGTGGTGCTGGTGCAACCATGTCATGACTTCGTCTCGTGCGAAGAGGCATAGCTGGTGCTCCAGGTCGTTCTAGGGGAAGCGGTGAGTCAGTGCGAAAAGATTATAACTGGGTATACGCACCTCAGGTTCTGTGAGACAGCGGCCTATCGACATGATACCGGCCGCGAGAATGCCCTCCGTCATGATAGGGCCAAGCAGGTGCTGCATATTCGGCGTGAAACGGAAAGGCACCGCATCGGGGGAGGTGAAGTATGGGGCGTGAGAGGTAAGGCCTGTATGACACATGCATTAAGCAGCGCGCACACACACAAATGAGTTTCTCTGTACCTGGGAGAATCTCGCTCATGGCAATCTGACCCGTGGACCTCGACCAGTGGAATCGCGAGGGGAGGCGGCTGCCGAGGCAAAGGAGGTACGTCATGAAGCTGACCGACGACAGCTGCAACGCGAACTCCTTGCGCATGCGCCAAAGCTCGCTTGGGCCGTCCATCGTTCGCATCATGTACTACAATCGTGTAGTGAGCATCGAGCGGTTTAGAGAAGCGTAAATCGACTTACGCGTGTGAGGACGTCCTCCGAGCACGTCTTCGCCACCACATCATCGAGAAGCTCCTTCTTCAGGATGTAGAACTCTCCCTTGTTGGGCTGCGTGGTCGGTCAGTATATGAAGTAACAAATAATTGAGTGTACTCACCGCTCGCCCACTCCTTTGCTTGAATTCGCGCATAGCAACTTTCACCTTCTCGCCGCTCATCAGCACTGGTTCTTCTCTGGCCATCCCGGAATCCTCGCAATGCTTGTCATAGATGTCGCCGAGGGTGATGTACGAGGAGTCGTTCTGAAGCAGTCGAAGGTTGGGTGCACACGAGACAGCGGCCGGGAGGTGGAAGTGGAGGTTGCGCTTGCGCGTCTCCTTCTTACGACTCAACGTGCTGAAGGCACAAGGATGAATCAGTCAACGCTGCTTGACCCAATACAAAGGACGCACCTGTTCAAGATGCGGAAGATCTGCATCGTCCGTTCCTCACGACGGCAATGACGTCCGGAAGGAAGCTGAACGGCGAACGAGGTGGAGGAGCCGTCGTGGCCCTTGATCGTCAATCGTCGCCAACAATATCCGTGCGACCGACAATTCTCGTATCGAGGACCGAATCTACGAATCCGAACGAAATTCTGATTCGTGTCCTTGTCCTGTACGCACCGTTACTTTCCGTACCAGATGATGAAACAAGAAGGGCTCACCTCAGTGTACTGTCCCGGCACTTCGACTTCGTCGAACTTCGTGTACTGAAACTCGATCAGGTAATGGCTGAGATTGTCCAGAGACTGCACTCGTGGGCGAGCATCGAGCAGGCGTTCGTACTTATCTCGCCATTGCTGAAGTTTACGAATGTACTCTTGCAAACTTGGTTTGCTCTTGATGAAGTCCTCCTCATAGTCCCTCTTCAAGGTGGTCAATGAAATGATCGGTGATCACTGTAAAGGTAGTAGCTTACGCGAGCAGACCCCGACAGGTTGATGGCCAGACGAGACAGCGTGTTGACGGTCGTCGGAGTGAGCTGCCCGTCGTCGTCGTTAGACATCCGAATGATGTATTGCTGCGCCTATTGTCAGTAAAGCTGAACACTATGAGCGTCATCGTGACGTACCTGCATCGCATCCTGAAGTAGCATGCAGGTCAGTCGGTATATCTCCTCTTCGGAGGACGCTTTGAAGCGCTGCGCGATTTGTTCGACCACAGTTTCCAAGGTAAGGATGAGCAAGGGGAAAGCTGTCTTGAGGATTTGTACGATCTCGTCTATGAGTTCCCAAGACTGGCGTGTGGCGGTGGGTACGGAGAGCTCGGGAGGTGCAGGCCTGGGAGGTCCGGAGGATCCTTGGCCGTTGACATTGCCGTCATCACCGCCGCCATTGACCTTTACACCACCTGCATATGCACGCTGTCAGTTTCGCGCATACAGAATAGAGTCTATTCGCCACGTACCGTCAGCAGATTGCGGTGCGTTTGCTCGAGCCGCGGCAACAGCGACTGCCTGTGCGGCTTGGCTCGCTTGCCGCTTCAACAAATTCATATCTTCTTTCGTAGTACGGAGAGGGAAGAAGAGGGCCTGTTGTTACGATTAGCGTCACATCGCCAAGACGAATGAAGGTTCTTGAGGACTAACCTGAGGGTAGAGCTTCGCTAAATTGAGCAAGATGTAGCGGGCTTGCTTCGCCTCTCGTTGGGAGACCGACAAGCACAGCTGGGGGATCAACGTGATCCAGTACCAGAACGCAGCGTCGCCCTTGTAGCGGTCGAATGCTTGGGAGATCAGGAGACTGTTGTCGTCAACGCTAAGCAACCACAGGACACGAGTCAGCAAGGGCCGGCTCTTCCTGTTCTTGTACAACCCTGCGGCCTGAAGGTAACAGCTGACGGCGTTGGATGCATACGACATGTCCGTCGGGATCTCCTTGAACATCTTGTCGTTATACTTTCCCCAGGCCGCCCACGCCTTGGCTTGGAACATGTCGAGTTGAACGGCCTGCCCGAATGCGTTATTGGCGTCGTCGTTCCGGCCCAACTTCGCGTGGAACATGCCCTTGAGCGTGTAGAACTCCGCCTTCTGGGTGTTGGAGAAGTACATGAGGTTCGTGTTGTTGATGACCTCCAAGCCCGCCTGCAGATCTCCCGGCTTTTGGTAGTGACATCGAGCCTGTTCGCGGAGCTTCAGGAAGGCCTCGGAGATCTCGATGTTGGGCAGGGTGTAGATGCGATTGAGGGAGGTGAAGCAGACGTCGAGTAACTCATGTTTCCGCGCGACGTGTGCGAAGCGGTTAATGATCCAAGCTGTTTCGTGGTAGCCGCGGTACCCGAAGGTGTTCGTGCTCCCCGCATTAGCACCACTCCCTTGGTTCGCAGGGGCGATGAGCGGGATGTAGGCTTTGTTGATGGCGTTGAAAACGTTCTGCCTCCAAGCGACGAGGTCGCTCCAGATGGTGATGTCGTCGCAGATGTTAGGTAGACGTTCGCGCCACGCCTGCAAGAGCATCTTGAGATCCGAGGACTTCTTCTCTAAGTTCTGAGCATTTGTGACCGCGAGCGACGCGAAGATCTGGATTGCTTCCTGTAACTCGACGATCTGCTGGAAGTGCTGCAACAGGGGAATGTGTGCGGTGGAGAACTGGTGTGGAAGGTTGACCCATTTGCGTAGCGCTAGCTGCATCGCCTCGTCGAGGATCTTCGTGTAGTCCGTGTTCTTGTCCGGCGTAGACGACATCTTGAGCAAGCCAATGAAGGCCTCGAAAACGCGCCGCCTAGGAGTAGCCACGTCCCGTAGTTCCTTGACATAGTTGTCCATCTGCTCCCGGTTGTCGACCCAATCCTTAGTCCGCCAGGCGCTCTCCAGAATCAGATCGACGTTCTGGTCCTGTTTCCCGAGTTCGAACAAGATGTCCCAATGTTGAAGCTTCTCGGCTGAGAGGATCCAGTGGTCCTCCCAAAGGCAGAACTCGACCTCCGAGAAAGGCAAGGCGCCGGATCTGGTACGATTTTGTGCCAGCTCGTACATGTTGGACGCTTGCTCCCACATGCCGGCTTGCTCGAATGCGATGCCGGCGTTGGTCTCGGCGTATAGGGCGCGACGGCGCCAGAGCCCATAGAAGACGTCCTCCTCCGCCAGTTCGGCGTATAGCTCCGCAAGGGAGTCGTAGATCGTGTCCCGGACGACGATCTCGTCCTCCCGAACGTACGTCAAGGAGCACTCGAGCATCTCGGTAGCAATATGCCAAGCACCGAAAGTTTTCGCGAGATACTTGACGAGATGGGGTGGTAGCGTCATCGGAGAGGAACAGGCTTGGATGCCGGCGAGGAGGGTCATGATCACATTGGGTCTCATCTCCGCCTGTCGGATGTGGTAGTCCTTGCTGAGGAGGGTGATCATATGATGGGTGATGTCAGCTTGTTCCCGCCTCGTAAGACAGGCCCATGCTGCAGGGAAGACCGAGACCCATACGTCGTGAGCGACCTGCTTGTCCACAAAGAGTAGACGCTGCATTGGCTTGATGAAGGCAGACGCCCGGGAAAGCGGGAAGGGCGGAGTGGACCATCCAGACTCGAACGTGCCCCGTCGGTCTGGAGAGACAGTCAGGTCACCTTCTACGGAACCCAGTATGAGGTGGAGCGCCAGATAGATCCAGTTGTGGTCGGCCAAATGTTCCCAGCTTTGCACGCCCAAGATGAAGACAAGTCTGCTGTAGAGCGAGCGAGGCACGCTCATGTCCAAGAGATCAATGAAGCGTTCGCGGATAGTGTGATCAACAGCACGGCATCCAAGGAGGAAGGGGTGCTCCAGACGCGTCGTAAGGTCGCTGCGGCGGAGGGACGTGTCCGTGTAGATCTCGTAGATGAGCTCGAGGTAGTTGTTGTATAGCACGTCTCCCCGTTCGCCGCGAACTTCATACTGCACCATCTTCTGCAACAAGCTTGCCTTCTCCTTCATTGTCGGGTACGCGTCCCGCTTGTTCATGGCCCAGTCCCTCCCGATATCGAGCATGTAGCGACGGAGGTGGCTGCTCTTCGATTTGTCAACGAGTACCACGAGGGTGCTCAGCAGCCACTTGCGCTGGTCGCCGAGGTGAACAACTGCGATGTGGCAAATTTCGAGGATGGCCATCAAGATCCGGACGAGGATCTCGAAGCCTGGCGGGGTGGGGACGGTGGTGTGGATGTGATCCTTGGCGAGCTTGCTGAGCAACTTCATGAGGTTGGAGCAGTACGCGTCGATGCGCTCTGGCGCCACCTGCACGACCGTCTTCAACACGAGCAGGGCCCCCCGGAGAGGCGTTGTCCGCGCACCCTCGGAGCTCCTCAAGCTATCGCTAATGGCGGTGTGCACGACGGTGTGGAACTCGGAGATGTCGCTCTGGGCTATATCTTCTTCCTTGGGGAGAGGGAACAGCCGAAGGATCCGATCAACCACGGGATACAGCGCGTCTTGCAAAGCAGGATCCTCGGAAAACATTCCCTTCCGGACGAGTTTCGTGAGCGCGGCGACATTGTTCCGGAACCACGCGTCGTCCCTCTCTGCAGAGACAAGCTGCAGCACCTTCGCTGTGCTTGTCGCTGACAGCTTCGCCGCGTCCTCGGTGAAGTCGTTCTAGAAGTTTCGTTGTGTATTCAGTTTACAGGAATTGATCGAATGGTATCGGACTTCCTTACCTGCTCGAGAGCACGAGAGAAGAAGTTCAGTTTGATGGTGACATCTCCCCATCCCTCCTGCCCGATGAGGTTGCGCAGCAGCGCCAACGCTCGCGGGATAACCATCGACCTGGACTGCACGTCGAGGGCGGTGGTGGAGAGTTTGATCAAGTAGCTGACCATGTTCTCGCGGAAGCCAAGCGGAGTGGTCCACTCTTCCGAGGGGGTCGAAGAGGGCGCGTTATCGACGGCCATGCTCGAGGCTGAGGCGGTAGCCTTCGTTTCCCAGTCAAAGATGACTTGCACCAATTCAATGGACAACAACCTCGACTCGATGTTCGAGCCCGGAGACAGGCCGAGCTTCATGAGGTGGTTGACGATATGGGGGACGAACAGCGCGCGAACTGGGAAGAAGAGAGCCGGCTGCGCGCCGATGAGGTGGTACACGAGGTTCGTCTGAGTGGAGTTGACGCCATCCTCGGCGAGGAGCCGCCTTGTTGTCTTCGCCCACTGAGGATAGCCAGGTTCGGACGACTGCGAACGCAACAGGGTGGGCGCCAAGACGTCCAGAGCCTGCTTGACCAGATGCCTGCCTTCGGAGTGCGGGCCTTTGAGAAGACCAGTCCAGAGCCGCAAGAGGAACTTCGGAGGGCCGTCGAAGACATCGAAGAAGCGCGCGGCGAGAATGTATGCGCTGTGCTTCACGAGAGGGTCCTCGCTGCTGATAAAGAGCCAGGTACATTTGATGATGTCCCTCTTCGCCTCCTGCAAAAACTCCGAGTAGTGTTGGACCATGATCGTGGTGAGTCGTAGGAACTCGATCTTGACCAGATCATCGGCACCAGGGAAAGAAGTCAAGGCCGCAGTCTCTGAAGCCCCCAGGGGTTGCCATATGCGGGTCTGCATACGCTGCACGATGTCTGTATCTACGAGACCCGCCTTCACTGGAGAATGTGTGGCGTGCATCAGCAGCATCGGGGAGATGATATATTGGAGGAACAGCGCCTTCTGCGACCAGGTGTAGGAGGGGTCATCGAACCAGATGAGGAACCGCAGGAGGATGTTCCTGCGGAAGGCAAGGTTCGTACTCAAAGCGACGTGGCGATAGAGGAACTGGATCACGCTGACGACGTCGAGCGGGTGGCGCCGAATGAACACGTTGACGAGGTCGAAGAGGATGTCGATGCGCGGCGACTGCTCGAGAGCCTGCTTGAAGATGGAGAGCATCAGAGTGTACTTCTGCAGTAGCTCCGCCGACGGGGGATTCCGGGATTCCACGAGAGGCTCGCTTCTCCAGAGAGCGACGACGGCGTCAACAGCGTGCTTGTTGTCCAGCACCCAACCAGGCACCAGCTCGGAAAGGTCAGCACAGAGCAAAAGGCCCGGCATGATGAGGTTCGCATCCCTTCCTTCCAGACACGCCGCCACGAGAAGGCTACTTCTCGCGTTGAGCTCGCGGAGCAGATTGGGCGCAAGCTTCGCGCGTAGGATGCTTCTGAGCGTACGAATCTGCATCGGGAAGGCCAGGTGCTTCATGAAGTAGTCCATAGCATCGGACGGGTAGCGGTCGAGGTATTTCGCCAGAGGCGCAGAGAAAGGGCTCTCGCCAGAGAAGTGGAGGGCGGACTCGGTCTGTACGATCGCGTTGACGAGATTCTCCAAGAAGATGTTCGCAGCGGAGGGGAGTAGGTGGAAGATGTTGGCTAGGCACACGAGCTTCTTGATCCCGTCGTTCTCCATGAGAGGCAACCGGGAGGACTGCTGCAGCATTTGCGGGTCGGCGACGATGCGGAAGTGGTCCAGGAGCTTGTGGCCGATCTCGACCTTGAAGTAGTTCGTGAGCAGCTCTAGGAGGCGCGCCAGCCCCTCCAGCCCCGGGATGGACAGTCGCTTCGGGTCAGCCAGGTTCATGAGGATAGGACGGAGACCCGTCTGCAATAGCTCCTTGGGAAGCCTGGACTGGTGAGTCAACACCATCCGGAGGCCCTCGTGCGCCACCTCCTTGATCTCAGGAGTGGGTGAGTACAGCGACTTGAAGTAGACCGTCGTGACCCTGAATATCATGTTAGAACTGCACATAAATATCCGCTCCGAGACTTCTTACCTCTGTCGCGTCGCATGCTGCCTGGCAAAGAAGTCCGTCATAGGCATAGATGCAGTCAAAAGCTTGATGCAAGCCACCCGGAGCTTGATGATGTCCAAGCTGCTCTGCCGTCCGTTCGTCCGCCCCACGAGAGCCATGTCGTCGGCGTCTGCCAGCGCGAGCGTCTCGTGCAGAAGGCGGAAGAGCTCGTCGTTTGCCTCGGGCAACGGAGGGTTTAAGCTGACGCAGTATCGGATACCCTCGATCATGCCGATCTGGAGAGGGAAGGGCAGGGCACGCAACGGCTTCGTGTAAATAGACGCGAGCATACGGTCGCGGTGCGGCATGAGGAGGTCGTAGATCGACTTCTCGCTGAGCTCGGCGAGCAGGGCGATGCACTCCTGGGCCGCCTTGCGCACAATGGGGTTGGGGCTCGAGAGCTCAGCGAAGAAGAGCCCGACGACGTGCAAGATCTTGTTCTCCCGAAGCTGTTCGCCGTCGCTCGTGAGGGTGTTGTCGCTGCCGACGCGGAGAACCCGGTGCAGGACGTCGACGACGGTGTCGGCGTCATGCGGAAGATCGTGGGGCATGTCCTTGAGGACGTGGAGGAGCATCCGCACAAGGTCGACTTCACGCTCGTTGACCCACCGCACGCCCAAGTCGGAGATGTTGGTCATGACCCGGATACCACCGCACCCCGCGCTCCGGCATATCCACGCTTCCTCGAGGCACAGCGAGAGGAACCGACTTGCGATCTGGTGCAGGGTCGCTACCACGTCGTTTACCGATACCTCAGAGCCAGCCGCCATCGCGACTAGCTCCCGGATGGAGACTTCCACTAGGTCGAGAGCCTTCTTGGCTTCCTCGGGCTTGTCCCGAGCTAGTCCATGTTGCAGCGCGGTCAGGTAGCAGTTGAAGATTGGGCTAGGGTAGCGACGAGTGACTGCATCCCTGACCGCGTTGCGTCGAACTTCAGATGCAAACAAGAAGCGCGACAGGTCGGTTAGCGTCTTCTCCGCCTTCTCCTGGACGTCCTGCACATGAAGCGCGTCGAAGAGGGTCTCCAGAGACCTGATGAAGAGCTCTTCGCGTTCGCGGCCCTTCACTCCCTACAAAGAACGCTGTCAATATAATTCCGGCCATGTCTAAAGAAGACCATTCACACACCTCATGCAAAACCAAGCTCAAACACTGCTCGAGGTAACTGTACGCCAGCGGGCGGTACTGGGGCCCATACTTCGACGTGGACGAGAAGATGTTGGCCGACAAGACCGACATCGGGGTGAGCTCGATGTTCCCCAGCTGCGGCCCAAAGGAGAAGCGGGCGGTGACCGGCTCCACCTGCGTGCGGTAGCTCAGCAGCGGCTCCTTCTCCAAAAGCTTGCGATTGCGACCGCCGAGCTTGCCGAGGATTCGGATGGTGGTATGCGCATGATGATGGTTCGCCGGCGTCGGCTTCAGAAGATCGTGAAGAGCCTCCATCAACTCGCGGAGAACGGCGTTCAGCGTCGGGTCGAGGAAGTCGGGAGTGAGATTGTCGATGCAAAGCTCGAGCGTGCGTAGGCCCTGGGTGACGAGGTCGGGGGTGCCCCGTAATGCCAACGCCAGGGGCTTCATGAGGTACGAAAGGTATGGGATGAGGTGGGTCAGGCGCAAGGGGACTGTGAGGAAGAGCTCGACGATCATGTCACGGGTGCCTTTCTCGGCGCTTTGAAGGCGACGGTTAAGGCCTTCCAACATGTCGGGCAGGAGAGGAAGGACCTCCTTGTAGAGCAGCTCGAAACGACCACCGCCACCACCGATGGAGCGGAAGAGAGCGCGGAGGAGATGGAAGTAGTTGATCGGTCTTGTGGTCTTCGCTGCCAATGGGAAGCAATCCATGATCAGCTTGCCCAAGTGCGAGGCAAGGATTGACTCGTTCAGCTGAGGGAATGCCGTCACAGCCGAGAACGCCATCTTGAAGACGCGGATGAGCACTGCAGCGGACTGGTCATCGTAATCTCCCAGCTCAGGAAGCCTGTCTACAAGGTGCCGGAGAACGATGGCGACTAGAGTAGGAGAGGTGGCCTCTTTGTTGAGAAGCATACTTGCAATTGCCATCAGGAATGGTCGTTTCTCAGCTGCCGCGAGGTAGAAACCGATCTTGCGCGTCCAAACCTCCTGGAAGATATGCAGGTTCAGCTCCGCTAGACCCCCAGCGAGCCAGTCCATGGCGTCGTGCGCGTCTCGTGCGTCTGTGTCGAAGAACGCCATCGCTCGAATGCAGCTGTCGAACAGGCGGGCGATCAATGCACCGTCTGGGACGGGCGCATCCGACTTCTTTAGCCCCACGATGAGTACGCGGAAGGCGTGGATGATGGTGCGAACCACATTGCGGTACTCTGATTTATTGCAAGTAAGCGAACGTACGTTATATTCCTGAATGCAGACGTACCTCCGACATGATCCTCCGGCTTCTCAGTAGCATAGCAGGGATTTACGAGAGGTCTCGACTTTTCAATGATAGCGAAATCGATGAACTCCGAAGCCGTATCTGTGTCCTTCGCCGCCTTACTGAGCCTCTCGGCCTGCACGGATACAAGAGAATCCACTTTGTCGACACACGCCTCCAAGAGCATGCTCAAGATGCGGGCCGCGTTCTGGTGAATATCCTTCTGGACCTCGATCTCGATGAGGTTGAATATGACCTTCGCAGCCATGAGATGCATGTGGGAAGAAAGGAAAGGGTTGTGAAGGAGCTGAACAAAAACAGTGAATATGCGAGTGAGATTCGCAGCAGTGAGCTCGGCTCTCAAGTGGTGCAGGAGGTCCCCAACGGCAGAAAAGAGCGTAATGCTAGTATACTTGTTAGTTTCTCGTGCGGTATCGGCTATGTTCGAAACGTACCGTAACATTTCTCGGCCTCCCACCGAGTTGCCTAGCAGAACGCGTTCATCAAGCAGCTTGTCGATGTGGGGAAGCAATGCGCGTCGATGAGACGTCCCTCCCAGGTGTCTCATAAGTGTAGACAAGTCCTGTTATGAGGCGCTGAGCAGCGAACTCTAATTCATTTGGAGTATGAGTTTACCTTGCGAGCGGTGATAGCCAGCGCTGGACAGTCTTGGAAGAGCCGTAGCATCGTGAGCACTAGCTTCTCCCCCTCCGCATCGTACTGCTCGGGCAGGCCTCTCACGATGAACACCAGAGACGAGGTGCACTTGAGCTGGGCGACGACGTAGTCCGTGTATATCTGTGCATTCTTGATGGTCGGAGCCATCCCAGCCCAGATCTCGCCCATAGCCTCGGAGTCCTCGCGAGCCTTCAGCTGCGCAGGAGACTGGACCTCGAGAAACTCGAGGAGACGGGGAATGATAGTGGGCAAGTGGGTCACGACAAGACTTCGGTTGAACTGCAGGAAGGGGACGAGCAGGAAGTCCATTTCAGTCGCAACCTTGAAGCTCCGGATGGCAGGAAGAGACGTGTTGGGGTCCAGTTCGGGGGACTCCTCGGAGAGTGCCTCGACCGTGAGCTGCTTGAGGTTGTCGTGGAGAGTGAGCAGTATCGACATGTACTCGGCGAACACCTCTTCATTGAGCGTGCGCATCCCGCGAGTAAGGTCTGCGAACGTCTTGCAGCATGTTACGCCGATTTCTTCATTGTCGTGGCGGAGCAGGTAGAGCATGCCATGAAAGAGCGGGAGAATTTGGGGGCGAACAGGCTCGAGGGAGGGGATGCGGTGAAGTATTTCCAAGAGGCTGCGACGGAACTGGAACTCGAGACTGTCTTTCTGAAAGGAAGGCTCCCCAGACCGAAGGATTTCAAGGAGAACAGGGATCATATGAGGGAGTACTCGGACTTCTGCTTCCCGAACGGTGTCTATCATCTCGCGCAGTTCGCATGCAACTGCGAACTTTGTTTTGAGATCTATGAATAAATACTTGAGCAATGGTCGCGAGATGCATGCATGGGGGGCGCACCTATACTGGGATCTGCGACGCGGGCGGCGCGCAACTCCAGGTCTGCGGCCGTGTGCAGAGGCGGCGTGTTTTCCATCATGGGCTATAGCATGGACAGCAAAAAAACAGCAGAGGTGAGGGGAAGAAGAGAGGACGGATGTGGTTAAGTTGCCCGCAGGGCGCGGGGGGAGGGGAAGGTCGACAGCCACCAGGACGCGCCCGCGACCCCGAAAGTCTATGTGCACGTGACCCTCATCGGAGAGCGCTTAACCTTAACGTTCCTCGTTGGGCGCTTCAAGCACTGCTTGCCTCCTTGCTTCCTCGCTGCCATCCTCATCATACCTGCCGACGACCTGCAAGCAACTTCTGAAGCTCTGCCACCATGGATCCTTACTCCTCTCAGAACTATTATCAGCAGCAATATCCGTACCAGCAGGGCGCCAGTGGCAGCAATGACTACAACCCGTATCACCAGCCCTACCAAGGCCCTATGTACCCGATCCCGGGCTCGTCAACCTCTGCCCACAATGCGCCTGTACCTGCCAATGCCTATGAATACGATGTTGGGATAGTTGCTCAGCAGAGCGCCTACGTTCCAGGTGCTACTATAGACAAACGCGGCGGCGCTGGAGGCAAACTGGCGAAGGGTGGTAAGCGAACCACCGTCCTACGCAAAGGCGGTGGAAAGGTCTGGGAAGACCAGACGCTGCTCGAATGGAACCCATGTGCGTCTCAATGTATGCATTGTGCGCCCAATCGCTGATTCCTGGCCCTAGCTTGGTTCCGCCTCTTTGTAGGCGATCTCAGCAACGATGTGTCCGATGACGTCTTGTCCAACGCCTTCAGCCAGTACGCGACCTTCACGAAGGCGCGGGTCATTCGAGACAGGCTCAGTGGCAAGGTGAGACTAACCCTAAGACCTTATGGATGCAGCTGACAGTTCTGGTACAGGCTAAATTCGGATTTGTCGCTTTTTCTGACCCCGAAGATTTCCTCAAAGCTTGGAAAGAGATGGATGGTATGTCACCTATGCCGTCTCTCATCGTCCTTCCTGTCTGACCGCTACCCTCCTACCAGGCAAGTATGTTGGTAACCGTCCCATCAAGCTGAAGAAGGCGGATAACGCTGTCAACCCGGTGGAGATCGGTCACCGGAAAGCCAAGCAGCTTGAGAAGGAGCTGAAGAAGAACCGCCACAAGCCCTACTAAGTTGGCCGAAACCGTGGTTGGAGGGCGGTGCGGAGTCAGCTGCTTTTATGTGAGTTTGGACTATACACCCCGGCATCGGCACCGAGTAGACAGTTACCATGCCTCGTACATATACACTTGTATGAAAAAATCCTATGTCGCGTGAGTCAACGTGTGCTTGCGGTAGCCCTGGCACGACCCGTAGGCCGTACATCTAGCAAACCACCGTGTGCGAGCCTGGCATACCCCGGATCCTTACAAATGTATGGCAATCACCATGGACGTGTCTATGTATGTTTCGAAAGAGGTCAGTCGACCGATTCTCAAGACCCGATTCTCAATACTGGTGGAGGCTGGGCGTGGCGCCCGCGACTCTGACGCGGTTTAAGCGCGCGAAGTGGCTTTAGACTCTCATCCGCCCCCCGTGCGTATCCTCTAACTCTTATCACGTAGGTTGCTTGCAGTCACTATGGATATCGACAAACTGTTCAAGGTCCGTGCGCGCTCGCAATGATGTGGCTCTGGTCAATGACCGAATGTTTCTCCAGATGCCCAAGCTGCCGGCTGGTGGCAATAAGAGGCGAATGCCCGACAACCCTACCCCCGAGATGCTCAAACGGATGAGAATGGACACCGAGGAATCTGAGCCACCTGCATCCGTTGAGACCGTAAATGGCTCGACGTCGCGCGGGAAGGGTAAAGCACGGGCAGTCACAGTACAAGACGAGAGCGAGGAGGGTCAAGACTCGATGGAAGTCGACTTCGCGCCTGGGGGAGATGCCGACTACTTCGTGGAGGAGGACGATGAGGGCCGTTTCTTTGGTGGAGGATTGACGCAGGAGCAGAAGGAGATTTTGAACATATTTGACCAGGCAGGTGGTGAGGAAGCTCGAGAAGACGTGAGTGCCATCGACGCGTCTGTGGTCTTGGGCTCATTACTGAGCATAGCGGGCTAGTTGGACGAGATGAGCGCTGTCACAGTCCGACGGCTATTGACGCGTTTCGAACGCGCTGCCAACAAGAACCAGGACCAGCGGTCAAAACATCCTGACGATCCTACAAAGTGCGTACCATGCTCGTAACGTGTGTTACGGAATTCGTTGTTGACCTTGCTACACGCAGATTCATTGACTCTGAAGCAGACCTCGATGCTGCTCTCAAGGCTCTCCTACCCCTCGCACAGTCTCCCGCCCTTGCCTACCCAGAGATCATCCGTTCCGGAGCGGTTGAACGACTGATCGGACTACTAAGTCATGAAAATGTGGACATCGTCATTGACGTCGTCGAGGTCATTCACGAATTCACAGACGAAGACGTTGGGAACGAAGGGGATGAGGAAGAGGAGGAAGGCGAAGGGAGCCGCGAGGACGCGCTCAAGCAGCTCATACAAGGCTTCGTACGTATAGTCTCACCTGTGCACATAGCTGGCAGTGCTCATAAGTTCCGTAGCTTGACAACGCGATCCTGGAGCTCTTAGTGGACAATTTAAGTCGTTTCAACGAGGAGGAGGAATCTGACAGGCAAGGCGTATTCCATGTTCTGGGTATGCGTAAGACTCTTCTTTGTCGCTGTTGTACGCTAAACATCATCCTAGGTATCTTCGAAAACCTACTCGGCTTCAATGCGGATTTATCTGTGCAACTCGTGGCGAAAACAAAGATCCTATCTTGGCTATTAAAGCGCACGGAGTCCGCCAAACGCGATGAGAATAGAGGCTACGCAGCCGAAATTCTTTCCATCGTGCTACAAAACAATAGGGCGAACCGCATAGAACTGGGAAAGCAAGATGGAGTTGAAAGTCTTCTCAAGGTCCTTTCGGTATGTACCTGCATAGGTCTGCAACGACCAAATCTAATGGCTCCCAACGAAAGCGCTACCGCAAAAAGGACCCCGTTGATGCTGACGAGACAGAATTCATGGAGAACGTGTTTGACGTCCTCTGCTCCGCCCTTGGCGAACCGGAGATCAAACAGCAGTTCCTCGATTCGGAGGGTGTAGACCTTATGGTGCTCATGATGAAGTGAGCTGAACACTCTATCAGGCAGACCGCTTTTCTCACATTGATACAGGGACAAGATGCAGTCTCGTTCAAGGGCTATCAAGGTCTTGGACTATGCCATGTCAGGACCTGCGGGCACCGCTGCGTGTGAGACCTTCGTTGACGCGCTGGGCCTGAAGAACCTCTTCTCGACATTCATGGGCGGCAAGGTTCGTGGTGGCTGCTCCGTCTTATACCACCGGTCATCTTAGTCCATGTCACAGGCGGGCAAGAAGCAAAAGGTCACCGATGGCCATGCGGCGTCCGAAGACACGGCACATACACTGGGCATCGTCTCCTCATTGCTTTCCAATCTCGCATCGGACTCCCCGGCCCGCATTCGCCTGTTGACCAAGTTCGTCGAGAACAACTACGAGAAGCCAGAGAAACTGCTTGAGATTCGAGACGCTGCCCAAGCACGACTGAAGGCAACGGAAAAGGAGATTGAAGATGAGAAGAAGGTGCGGGGATTGCACTTACCCCCTTGCGTCTTTGTCTGATCCGCATCCCAGCGAATGGAGGCTGACGGCGAAGAGATCGACTCTGAAATGGGTGACCTCTGGTATCTGCGTCGTTTGGATAATGGCCTGTTCACCCTCCAGACGGTCGACTATATCCTAGCCTGGATTGTCATGGAGGACGACGGGGTACGACGTCTCGTTCCCTTCCTGGTACCTCTGTTAATCGTTCGCGTGCAGGTCCGAACGCATGTCCAGAAGCTCCTGGACCGCAAGAGCCAGTCCTTCAAGGACATTGTTAAGATTCTGCAAATCTACCACAACAACGTTGACGAGGACAAGACCACCGAGGCTGACCCCGACGGCGCGCCGTCGCAGCGCGAGATTCTGCGCAACCTCATCGCCTTCCTCGAAGCCTGCTAATTATACGGACAATGTGTATGAAGTACAGTATGTGTAGCACTAATACGGAGAGCGCCTCCGGCGTGGTCGCCCAGACTATACAACAGAGAGTGCGGCAGAGGCAAGGAGCATGTCCAGCGCGCCCTTCGCCTTCACTAGCTCTTTTTGGAACCGGATCTCGGTCGCGACCTTCTTCCGGAGGCGGACAAACAACGTATCGATGAGTGGTGACTGGCCTAGTACGGGGGTGTACATCTCTGTGCCGGGCGTCAGCAAGTCACGGAGGAACGTGCGGGACACTGCTCACCAATGACAACGTTGGCGACGTCACAGACCATCTCTCCGAAACGTGGGTCGGTGACGTGTTTTAGCAGTAACCGTAGCACAGGTTCTAAGAGTACATCGTCGCGTCCGGCCAAGGCTGTCCGGAGACCATCCCGATGGATCAGCTCTTGAACCAGTGAGAAAGCCGTAGTTGGCGGAACATTCTGCGGAACGCGTTAATTTTGCGCATATGGCCAGGGAACAGACTATGCGCACCTTGCGCAATACCGAGTCTAGTGCTGCCGAGTACTTGAAGTTCTTCAGAAGTCGGTCGTACTCGCGCAGGCGCTTCTTCCGTTTGCTCTCCACCTTCAGCTCGTCGACGTCGCCTATAGGTTTTGACTTCCTCTTCTCCTTTACGCGCCCTTGACCGAGGGCAGGAAGCGCGCCGCCAAGGAAGGATTCGAAGGCACCTGTCCGTAGGGACGCAGCCGAAAAGAGATCTCTCGCCGCAGGCTCGGACGCCTTCGGTTGACGTCGTCGTACAGACAGCGTCCCGTCTGACATCCCAGCGGCAATATGTGTTTCGTCGGGCTGAACGAAGTACAATCAGACTACGCATGACACCAGGTGCGGAAGAACTCACCGATATCGCCATGCATAGTATAGGAGCGGGGTACCGCATGGTATGGACAACGCGGTATGTACTGACGTCGTACACCTTGACCATCTGGTCCAGACCTCCGGTCAGGACCCGACTCGCATCCGAATTGAACGCGAGCGAGGTGATGGTCTTCTGGTGATTTGACATGGCTCGTGTACACCGGCCTCCCGCAACCAAGTCCCACACGCGCAGGATAGGGCCCGCCGTCGAGAGAGCAACAGTGCCGGAGGGGAACATGAGGACTTGCTCCACCGGGTGGGTATTGCGAGTACTGCCCTCGCCCGAAGGCTCGCCCATGACCATCTCACATTCGCCTGTTCTTGAGTCGAACAGACGGACAGTCGCATCGTACGAGCCGGTAAGGATGTGGTGTGGGTTAGAGGTGGAGACATGACCTGTACGGACGTAGTCGGTGTGATCGAGGAAGGTAGTAATGGCTGCTTGTGATGGAACGTCCCACAGCTTCACGGTGGTATCGTCGGAGCATGACAGGACTTGCGTCTGGTCCAAGGCAGAGAATTTGGTAACATGGACGGGCTGCTTGTGGGAGTCCAGGGTACGGAGGATGGCACGGGAGTTTATGTCGAACACCTACAAAGGCTGCGCTTAGCACCGAGTACGCATACATGTCGGGGCCTTGTCAGGACCGCCGACATGCGGAAATGTGTATACACTTACCTGAATGAGACCACTGTCGTCTCCTGCAACTACGAGCTTCCCGTCCCCTCGTATGCAGCCGCTCCGTGCGACGTCCTTGAACCGCGAGATGGTCTTGGTAACCTTCTGTGTCCTAGGCGCATATATTTGCACGCGGGTCGCAGCCGTCACCGCATACCGGTGAGGCTTGGACGGGGCAAAGTGGACGGAGGTGACGGGGGCGTATTCCTTGATGAAGACCGGGTGCCTGTACTGCCGCCAGTACCGGGACTCCGCATTGTGCTTGGTGGTGGCGGGGCGGGCATGCTTCCGCACGACGACGGGCTGGTAGTCCATGGCGAAGGCTCGCAGGACGTGGGGTGCAACGAGCTGCTGAGGACGGAGGCGCGTTCGCGGCGCTCGTGGACGAGCACAAAAAAGTTCCAAAAAGGCAATGGCAGCGGTGCGGAGAAGGCGGCCACGTGATGTGCCGATAAGAGATCGATTGATCGCTGTCTGCCCGCTCCGCCAGTTATTTTTCGGCGAAAAGTGTACATAGCCCGGGCCCTCCGTCTCTCCTTGCCCTCAGGTCTCTCTCAGTCCCTCACCCGCACCCTCCTCCTCAGCTTCCCCACTCCCCCCCTCCAGTCCGCCGCCATGCTCCTCTACAGCGACGTTGTCTCCGGCGACGAGATGTTCTCCGACGCCTTCCCCATGTACGCCTTTTCGCCGCTGTGATCTGAGGGCCTGCCCGGCTGACTGTCTGTGCAGCAAGGTGGTCGATGACATCGTGTACGAGGTCGACTGCCAGACGATCACCGTCAAGCCTGGCGCGGACATCGATATCGGCAAGTAGCCGTATGATCTACGCGAGCGCGATCGCGCTGACCCCACTCTCTCTGCCCTGCAGGCGCCAACCCCTCCGCGGAGGACCAGGAAGAGGGCCTCGAGGAGGGCGCGACGACGGTCAACAACGTCGTCTACTCTTTCCGTCTCCAGTCGACGCAGTTCGACAAGAAGTCCTTCCTCACGTACCTCAAGGTATGACGCTCCCCGATCTCGTCCCTGGCTGGTGATACGCGAGATTTGACCGAGCATCTCGTTTGCAGAGCTACATGAAGACCGTGAAGGCGCACCTCCAGGAAACGAAGCCCGAGCGCGTCGACGCCTTCGAGAAGGGCGCGCAGGCGTTCGCGAAGAAGCTCGTCGCCAACTTCAAGGACTACGAGTTCTACACCGGCGAGAACATGAACCCCGACGGCATGGTCGCCCTCCTCAACTACCGCGAGGACGGTGTTACCCGTACGTTTTCCCTCGCCGTGTCCCTGCGAAATGCAGCTGACCATGATCGCAGCCTTCTTCACCTTCTGGAAGGATGGTCTCAAGGAGATCAAGCTCTAGATGTCCCACTCGCTCCCATCCCATCCACCTCGGATCCTTTCGCTTTTACTTATGGCGCTTATTTGGTGGTGTATCAGTCGGTTTTTGTAGGAAGAGAAGTATCAGCATCATTGTATCCCCCCAAAAGTCGCCTCAGTGCCCACAATGGATTGCATGTCACATTATAGGACTTGCACATACCGTTGATCTTGATGCATCTGGTCAGTACTCGAACTTGCTTCACGCAGTGAGAAGGTTTGTCAAGAGCGTCGACTAGTGGTTATTTTCAGGCGGAGTGCTCTCCGACTAATACATAATAAGCGTAGAGATAATGCGATGCATCCAATGATCAACCCAAAAATCAGAGCTCGTCGTGGTGGTCGTGGTCATGCTCGAGGACAACCTGCTCAGTTCCCTCAGTCCCGACGGGCGTCTTGGTGACGTTGGGGTCGAGCGGATTCTTCGCGTTCTCCTCCACAAAGGCGATGAGGCTCTCGAGGGAGCGGTCGCCGTCGTAGTCGATAAAGTCGCGGGTGCCCGCCTTCTTGAACTTGAGAGTAGGGAAGCCAGAGACACGGAAGGGCACGGTGGGAGGGAGATCGTTCTCGGTCGCCTCCATCTTGACACTGTTCGGAGCAGAATAAGTCACAACACTCAGTATGAAGAGGAAGGTGGCTTACATCGTGACACGGTCCTTAACGTTGGCGAAGTGCTCACCGAGCGAGTCCCAGGTGGGCTTGAGACGCTTGCAGTGGCCGCACCTGCAGGACTACATCAGCGGTGGTTATGGTTGAACAACATTTAAGACGTACCAAGTAGCGTAGAACTCGACAAAGACGTCCTTCTCGTCGTCGAAGACAACTTCCTCAAATTGTTTGCCAACCAGCTCGAACACGGGCTCATCCTGGGTCTCAGGGATGGGCTGGCTCTTCAGCTGGGGCTCGAGCTTGCCGTCAAGGAACTGCTCGAGCATGGTCTCGAGGGCCTCGGCGGTGATCTCTGCGCTCTGGTCGTACGGGTACTTGAGCTGCTTCTGGAGGTCCTGGAGAACGAAGCTGGGCCACTTCGCCTCGTTAAGGTTCAGGGCGCGTGCGTGGTCACCGAACTTGACGGCGTCAATCCAAACGAAGTTGACCTTGCCCCGGAACTTCGCGGCAACGGGGCGGACGGTGTCGAGGTACTCGCTGAGCTTCTCGTCGGTAGGGTCGACGAAGAGGTACGCGAGCGGCTTGCCGCTGGAGGCGTAGGTCTGGTAGTTCTCCGCACCAACCTCGTCAATGATGGGAATAGAGAGCTCCTGGATCCACTCCTCAATCTCCTTCGCGGTGGCGGAGGAGATGGGGTAGGGGAACTCGGTCTGGGGCTCATCGAAGTTGCGGAAGACGACGATCGCCGGGGGAGTGACGCCAGCAGCCTCCGCGATGGACTCGTCGGTCGTGAGACCGAACAAGTAGTCATCACGGTGCTTGTTCGCGGCAGCGCTGAATTCCGGAGCAGGGACCGCCGTCTTTGACGGCAGGATAGCAAGCGCGACAATCCGGTCCGCCTTCTTGAAGTCCTCGTAGTTCTCCTTGGTGACTTCAGAGACAGCAGGCAGAGATTGCCTAGGATAATGTCAGTATAATGCAGCCAAGAAACGCGTTGTAACGCACTTGGTCATGTAGGTGATGATGCCATCAGCCTTGCGGGGGCCAGTGTAGTCGGAGTGCTCCCCGTTGCGGTAGACACGGAGGGTGCTGCGGTCGACGCGTCAATGTTGACCACGCAGGAGCCAGCGCAAAGAACGTACGGGTATCCCTGGATACCATTGGTCTGGCAGAACTCAGCCTCGTCAACGCAGTTAACCTTGGCGATCTTAATGTTCTTCTCCTTGAGCGCGGTGGCGGCCTCCTCGTAGTGAGGGGCGAGAGCCTTGCAGTGACCACACCTACGCGTACTCAGCACCACAAGTGGTTGTTTTATGATCACGTAACATACCAGGGTGCAAAGAACTCGACGAGAATGAGAGACTCCGGGTTTACGACAGCATCAAAGTTGTCGTGCGTGAGGTCGAGGACGTCCGAGCCAAGGACAGCGGAGAAGAGGGCGAAGGCGGCCGCGGAGGTGAACAGACGCGAGAACCGCATCGTGCGCGAGGGGGTGGTGAAGGAACGGAGGGGTTTGGGCGGTGGCAGAGACCGCTAGGGTTTATAAAGACGCAGCGCTGTCGACGTGTCACTATATAAGCACCATCACCCGAGCCGAGCCCCGCTGCCAGATGTTCCTACTAGGCGCCCGCCTCCTACGCCGGCCCCTTGACATCAACATCCTCCGAACATGCCTCGCGTGCGGCGTTTATGTTCCTTCGAGCTACCTCCCCGTGGGCGTGGGCGGTCTCCGTCCGGCCTTAGCACGGACATTTAGCGCATCATCGTCCGTCTCGACCCTCATTTAGCCCACTCCGGCCAACCCATGACTGACAGCACCGCAAGGCACATAAGAACCGGTCCAAGCATACGTGGCATTTCCAGACAACGTCCTCCGTCGTACACACTACAGCGACCCAAGGTCGAAATTGCATCCCCTCTGCCGCCCCCCTGCATACGTCTTGACGCTCGCCTGAAACGGCCGCGGCGGCGGGAAGTCCGACACCGGGAACGTGTGAGCCCCGACGGTAGGCGGGGGCGTGGGTACTGAGAACCACCGAGTGTTAGCAAGCTGTGCGGGTCCTGAGCATTGAAAACTGCAGAGCTTACTCTTTCGGCGCTGCTCCGAGTTTCCGTTCCCGTTTCCGTTCAACTTCGGTACCAATGCAGATCCAAATCTGCTCGGGGGTGCAGACGGCGGGCGCAAGTTGGACCCCGACGACGTCCGTGAGCGTAGCGGAGGAGATGCGCTAGGCGGCGGAGGGGGCGGTGGTGCGCTCGGTGCTGCACTATGACGCGCTGGAGGTAGAGAAGGTGGAGGTGCAGGCGGGGCCGATAGCGGCGGTGGAGGTGGCGGGGCAGCAGCGGGAGGAGGAGCGTGCCTCGCAGGGGGCGGAGGCGGAGGTGCTGGGACTGCAGCCGTCTCAGACTGTACCCGCTGCCGGACGGGTGGAGGCGGCGGAGGTGCCTGCGTGCTTTTACGCGCGGGGGGTGGTGGAGGCACAGGGCGCCCGTGAGATCCGGCGCTACTTTCACTGTTATGCACAGCTAGAGATGAGGGACGCGGCGGAGGTGGTGGTGGGGGAGCACGTCCGCCTGCACCTGGAGGCTGAGGAACCTTGCGGTGTGGTAGTGCCGAGGATGGTCGGGGAGGTGTCTCTGGTCTTCCACCGCGGCTTGCTGGCGAGGACGTGCGAGGGGGTATAGCCGGCGGCGCTGGTGGGGAGGCAGCGCGAGGCGGGGGTGGCACCTTGCGTGGTGGAGGAGCCGGTGCGCTGTTGAATGTCGAGGGAGGGCGTGACGGAAGAGTCGGCGCAGCACGTGGCGGGAGACTGGGGGTAGATCGTGCTGGAAGACTCGGAGACGATCGCACTGGGAGGCTCGGGGCGGCTCGTGGGGGTGCCGGTGGTGCAGCGGGAGGTTTGGCCGGCGATGGTCTGTTCGGTGGAGGTGGTGGCGGGGCGGCGGGCGTGGAGGACGTCTCGCGCTTGGGTATCGAGGGTGGTTTCCCTAGTGCAGGCGGTTTACCTGGCGAGCATGCCGTGTCAATTGCATCCCGGGATCCACATATAAACAACGTACCCAGTTGGCTTGACCCTGCTGGCTTCAGTTTGGGCATTCCACCCGCAAACAGCCCAGCGAGCTGTGGAGGACCCCCACCTCCACCTCCAGAGGACGAGGGGCCCATCGCAGGGGCCCCCATGCCACCTCTACCGCCACCCCCGGCCCCCTTAGGCTTCTCGATTATGGGCGCGCTCCGGTCGACTGTTTCGGCCTTTTTGAGCCTCTTACCAGCCTGGATTTGCTTGAGCAGCTCAGATGAAGCCATCTGTGTCGGATTCAAGGTGTGTCGTGTGTCCTAGCGCAAAAGCAGTGAGATGTGGCCCGCAGCGCGGATGTTCGACGCGGGCGGTACGAGATAAAGATGCATAGACGCTCGTCGGCACTATTGACATCACCGCGCAAGTCACCGCGCTTGCAGTGGCACAGGTCGGTCGCCCGCAGTGGGCTCAGCATGTTCTCAAATCATACGAACACAACAATCATCTCAGTAAAGCGGTCATGTTGAAAAGAATGTACGATCGAGGAGCACAGTGGGTATCCAATATGTACTACTAGTGGTCACAAATAATACATTAACCCCTGCTCAAGACATTCGAGGGTGCCGCACACAGTAGCTCAAGGCCGCGGCCGCTTCGTAGAAGGGTGGGCCCGCAGGTTGTTCGCTCCGAGGTCGAGCGGGGGCAGCTCCGGACAGCTGCCACTGCGCCCGCGCGTATGGCCCGGGGTGAAGTCTTGTGCCTCCGTGTGGTCCGCAGCTGCTGGCCAAGCACTGCGCAGGTTGGGCGATGAGCCTGACATCGGCGGCGACCTCGGTCCGCGCAGCCTGCCCGAACCTTGCGCGCGCTCGTGCGCGGTCAGCGGGGGCGACAAGGGCGTCGGGACGGTGTGCCCGGGGGAGCCCCGCATAGACGAGGGCGTGGATGGTGTGGTGGGCGTGCGCACGCCTTCCGGGACCGTGAGGTGCTTGGCGGACACAGGGCGAGGACTGGAAGGCAGGCCGGGGAGTTGGAGGCCAAGGCGCGACGGAAGAGGGCTCGCTGGCCGAGAGGAGCGCAACGAGTGAGGGCGGCTGATGACCAGGCGCTTTGCAGTGACGGAGGAATGGCTTCCACGCCACGAACCGGTCTTCAGGTCGGCACTCGAACTTTCCGCGTTGGCTTCTGCGACGGGCGGCAGCTCGTCTTGCCCGCCGAAGGTCCTGCCCGACGCAAAGGACTGGCGCGGTGCATTCCGCCATGGCAATTTGGAGGACGCCTCCCCTGGCGAGCGCATATTCCTGCTTCCCTGACGGGACAGCATGCTCAAGACCTTCTGACGCGAACTGCTACTGGTCGTGCGGTTGAACGCGAACGTCGACGTCGACTGGTTCGAGTAGCGCGCCGCCGTGGTGGGCGTGGCGTCGGAGACGGTGTAGTCGGACGGGGTCGCGGTAGTGGTGGGCGACCATATCCTTGTCTCCTTCGTTTCCCTCCGCTCCTTCCTCGAGCCAGAAACCGCCGAGGGAAGGCGCACGATGTCGGAACCAATGATGCTGACTCTCGGCGCCTCCATGTCCTCAATCACGACCTGTACGTGGGGACGCTGTCGCTTCGGGTGCCTAGGCGCGATAGGTCCGGTATGGATATGCCGCTGGGCCTGTTCTTCCAGCTGCTCGACGTACTTGACCTGAAAGGGCAGAATTTGCCTCGCTTGGAGGTCGGCGAACATTGGGGGTATCTCCAATGCGTGGCGGAGCGCTGCTCGGGGCCGTCACGGGAGGCAGCGCTTTGTTGTATCCTCTAGGAGGACGCGATGGTCCCGGGCTGGGGCTGCCAAGGACAACAACACCGCGGTTGGGGGATCCGACTGGGGAGCCGCGCACCGTGACAGGTGAAACCTGGCGCGAAAGTTGCGCAACCGGCAAGGGAGTAGGTCCTCTAGAAATGGGCAGCATCGGTTCGACGTCTTCATCTTGCGCTATCAGGCTATCGACCTTGTAGTTGAAAGCCACTGGGGACGACGTTAGGTATGCGCTACACAGAAAAGCAGGAGACCTACTGAGCACTACCAGAGCTCCCAGGTTGAAAGGAACGAATTGGCCGAGCACATTGAGGCGAATCACGTTCGGGGCGAATGTTAGGATATCAATAAGTAAGAGGCTGCTTGCTCGCGCAACCTGGAGGTTGGCGGACTGCGAGACCATGGAACGCCAACCAAACCTGCGGTTCTCCCAACCTAGGCAGCGAATAGCAACGTACAACTCCAATAGTATGAAGCCGATCGAGGTAAGCAAGGCAGTAGGTAAATACCTAGGACGGCTTTCATCAACGACGAGCAGTAGGCGTAAACGCAAATACCTACTGAATCTTGACACACATGGAGATCCCCAGCGTCTGGATGAACACCATGTCCCCTGTGTTGGTGGCGTTGAAAGCCAATATAAACGCTGCGACACGTCAGAACATGCAAAAGTGGACGCCTTGGAAACATACACAGTGCGATGACGAGAGCGGTGCACAAGCAGTAAAACTCCACATTGGTGGCACTGCGCTGTTTGAGGTGCAGCACCAGGACAGCGAGACCGATGAGGCGCGCGGCCTGGGCGGCCATATTGGCCCAAGCGACTGTAAAAGCTGCGTATGACCGCATAAGCCCGACGCCCCCGTGCGCACGAGTAGGACACGTACCACAAGCGGTATCTGCACCTCCAGGATCGTAGGCCAGTATAGAGCAGAACTCGGCGAAGCTCGCAAAAACGAAGCACAAGTTGAGAGTGAAGACTAGTGCTGCCTCATTAGAGATATTTTGAATGCCCGCCAGTCGGCCGTCCTCTCGTCGTGAGTGCTTCTCCATGCCTGCAGACGCGCGGGCTTCGACATCGGCGGATTGCGTGCGGGCAGAGGTCCGGTGAATGAAGTTCCAGCATATATGACCCAGGAGTTGGAAAAACTGGGACCTGTACGCGTATGACACGCTGCACCAAAAGACCCATCCCAGCAAGAAGCCCGCTGTCGCACGACTGCGCGACTGCGGAGTTAGCAGCTGCAACCAACGCGTAGAGACAGCGTTGGTGAAAGGACTCACAAATCAGGGTGCCGCAAAAACTCTGCCGCAATGGGATTCTGGATGTCCTCAGGGAGAAAGGCGGGTGTAGACATTCGCTTGTTCGTGGAATCGTGAGAGGCCCGGATTACTGCAGCAGCATGAACGGTCCAGCCAGGTAAAAAAAAAATCGAGACAGTCCAGCTGTTAACGCGAGAGGCCAGCTCGACAAGGAACGAATGCACTGGGTCAGGAAAGGGGAAGGTCGTGCTCCGGACGAGCGAGGCAGTCGGAGACAGACATATGAAGATCAAAAGGGGGTCTGCCGGCAGTTGGTGTCGGTTCTATGGTGATGAAACTAGCGGGGTCGAGATCAGGTTGATCGGCTTTGCCATTGACCAGTGTTCAGGACCACAGCCGCTCGCAGTTCGACTGAGTCGGGTGCGACGCACTGCATGTAGATGTCGGAATTTGGGAGCAGAGTTATGTGTCAGACGAAAAGTTGAACGCGAACCTCATCAACCCGAGTACCCAGACCGTCCCATCGCCGTAACTACCCCATACTATCCAGGCACGCGCGCCTCGTATGCGGGATCGTCGGGCTGTTCTGAGCGATCCAGCAGAGTATGCGTTATGAAACAGGACGACAGTAGAAGCACGACGTGGAGGAGCTAAGCAAAGAGTGCTCTCGTCCCCGAGTCTCGCCGAGCTGCCTTGAGCGCAGCTTGGCACTAAGAGGAGAAGGAAAAAGGCGCCCATAAACCACGGGCCGAGCCGCGTTTCTAGCGCTTGTTTAGAAGTTAGAAGGACCCCGTAACCGGTTAGCACGTGGAGATGTTCGGGGTCTCACCGCTCACTAGATCTGTGAGGGAAAGGCTGGCCGCCGTCAACGAAGCCATCGCCCTCCTCAAGACCCTCCTTCCCCAAGGTAAGCAGCCGTTTACAGCCCTCTATGCCGCCCCTACGAGGAGTAGAGACTGCTCTGGGAGCAAAACGGTGGAGAATTCGTACGAGAGGACGATGGATGGCTACCGACTGAACCGGATGAGGGAACACTGGATGCTAACCTATGGCCAATTCCCCAGATGCCGTTCGTCAAGAAGCTCAAGTCCGACGCCTACTTCTCGCGTTTCCAGGTCAAGTACCGCCGCCGGCGTGAGGGAAAGACTGACTGTATGTTGCACGCTACGCACGCTATGCAAATCATACTCATCCTCTCGCAGACTATGCGCGCAAGCGGTTGGTGACCCAGGCGAAGAACAAGTAGTGCGTCACAATGAAAGTTCGTGCCTGTAATACCGTCCTGACCGTTATGCAGTAACGCCCCCAAGTACCGTCTGGTCGTTCGCTTCACGAATCGCGAGGTTCTGGTCCAGATCGTGTACGCTCGCCTCCAGGGCGACTTCGTGCTCTGCGCTGCGCGTTCGAAGGAGCTTCCCCGCTACGGTATCAACCACGGTCTCACCAACTGGACTGCCGGTAAGTTCCAGGCTAATCGTATGTCATGTAGTACTCACACTCGTGTTCTTACCCATAGCATATGCGACTGGCCTTCTTTGTGCGCGCCGTGCCTTGACCAAGCTCGGCCTTGCTGAAAAGTACCAGGGTGTTGAGGAGCCCGATGGCACTCTCACCCACACGGAGGCGCTCGACGAGGAGGATGCCCCCCGCCCTTTCAAGTGCTACCTTGACGTCGGCCTCAGGCGCACGTCTACCGGTTCGCGCGTTTTCGGTGCCCTTAAGGGTGCCAGCGACGGCGGTATCTTCATCCCCCACAACCACAAGCGCTTCCCTGGCTACGACGTTGAGTCCAAGGAGCTCGATGATGAGGTCCTGAAGAAGTACATCTTCGGTGGTCACGTCGCAGAGTACATGGAGTCTCTCGAGGAGGAGGATGACGAGCGGTACGTGCATATCTAATATTGGGGTGGACACCAAACTGACAGTCCGTTCTAGCTTCAAGAAGCAGTTCGCGACCTACCTTGCGGATGGTGTTGGCTCTGAGGACATGGAGGAGATCTACACCAACGCCTACGCCGCGATCCGTGAGGACCCCACCTTCAAGCCCAGCGACAAGTCGAAGGACTGGGCGTCGGAGAGCAAAAAGTTCCGCACTCCCAAGCTTACGCTGGAGCAGCGCCGGGCTCGCATCCAGGAGAAGATCGAGGCCTTCCAGACCGAGCACGCCGACGAGTAGATATACCTTCGCGTTGTTGGCTTCCTCGCCTGTCCATGTATTACGCTCCCCCTACGCCGCCTATGACATCAAAACCAGGCTATGCTCTGACATGCTTTCGCTGCATAAATTACATGTGTGACAAGCGGATTCATTTGGACAATCCCCGGGTGCCCAATCACAGAAATAATCATCGCCCTAGTGAAGTGTCGATAGTATGGCGAACCCATTCAAAAAGGGATAGCTGGCCCCCAGGTCGATAAGCTTCTACATGCGAAATGCGACCGTCCCGTTGCGCTCTCGACGCTGTACAGCCAATGTTATCGTGGTGAAACGATATTTGGAAGTTCCTGCAGACACGTTGTGAGAACGCCTGATACGACGGGCGGAGAGGCGGCACTCACAACACGCAGCCCTCCCATTTCCCGACGCTCCTTCCGCTGAGGAGGTCGACGAACCAGGTGCCGTTGACCGTCTGGCACCGCTCATTTCCGATGTCGCATATTCGATACAGCAGGCGGCTGCTGATCTCGTCGACGAGCAGCTGCGTGAGCTGGAATATGGAGGCGATTGGTAGCGTGGCTTGCGGAAGATGCGCCGTCAATGTAGACGGCGAGGTTGTAGTAAAGCGGAGAGTATGCCTGCGAAGTCGCATTTAGCATCAGAAAACCCGTAGATGGGCACTGTAATGCCATACCTGTCGTCGATGCGTAACAGAGCTTCACCGCCCACCGGGTCCATCTTCTCATTCTGTAAAGACCGGCCAAGTGCCTCGCCGCTGTCTGCAACCGGGTCGTAGTGCACTCGGGCGGACACACCGGCTAGTCGCAAGGCTCTCACGACGTGGTCGATCTCGTCGCGTACACGTTCCCAGAACTCGCGGTACTGCAGAATATCGATGATGGGTTGCAAGAGTGGAGGTGACTGTACCGTAGGGGGCGCGATGCCTGGACGGAATATGCTGATCCTGCTCAAACGCTGCGTCTTCAGCACCGAGTGTGCACGCAATAGGAGGACGTGAAGCGAGGCGAAGATCAGGTCGCAGACGGGATCGGTGCGGCCGCTCGACGTGATGGCCATACTGTCTGCATCGACCTCGAAGTAAGGTCAGCAACATACCATAGTCCGGTCCCCTGCAAAAAAAAAACTCACCAACTCGAAGCGAAGTTCAGTACTTTGGCCAGCATCGATCATGATGAGGCGCTCCGATACCTCGGCCGAAGCGGTAGGAAGGCTGCTCGCTTCCTTGATGAGCGCGGCAAATATCTCCTGCTCCACGACCTCGGCTTGGGCCGCGCGCAATGCGCCGTCTAGGGAACCGTTGTCCGGGTTGGTCAGAATGCTATGAGAGATGCACCGGGTTCCATCCGAGCTTGTCCGAGTAAGGGAGATGCGCAGACGCGTCCGTTGCCGCACGGGGAACTCAAGGGCGTTTCCGGAATCAACACGGCCCATCGCGGCCATGCGGCCAATGGCACGTCTTCGGAACACAGGAGGAGCTACACAAGCGTCAAACAGGCGCATACAACGAGACGGACAGTTGTACGTACATTCTTCCAGCCCAAAAGTGATTAGGAAATCCTTCGAGGTCTTGTCTGCTCCCTTTCCAGTAGCTGCGCCGAGAGGAAGAGGCGCAGGGATTAGCCCCCAGTTCCCTCGGCGTATTTTGAGCGCGTCCAGCCAGTACTTCTCGCCGGCCACACGGCTTTCCTCCATTTGCTCAGCGGCTCTTTTGAACAGGTCAGCGGCCGCGCGCAACGCCTTGTCCTTCCCGCCTATGGCCAGCTGCGCGTCGAACGCGCGTACAGACACTATTGGTGGGGGCTTGTTGACGACTGTTGCAGCAAGTGGCGCGGGCGGGAGCGAAGTAGCTTGTGAGGGTGTTGAGGAGGAGAGCAGGAGGGTTAAGAGATCCCGCGCCTGGGTCATCTCTCCAAACGCGATGCTACTCTCAGTCCAGTTATCCACGCTGCTATTGGGCGCAACGTCAACTCACTAAAGTTGGGGCAACAAGTTCATGCGCATCTTGTAGAGCTCTTCAGGAGTCATGGTGTGAGAGGTCTCAGCGGTGGTATCTTCGTCCATGTCGTCCTCCTCGTGTGATGCCGCATCCTGTGATTGTAGTGGGGGTAATGTGGGCGAGTTCTTGTGTGCTTCAAAGAAATCATGGCCGCGTTCTACGAAGATTCGGCGCAGCTTCGTCCCAACGGTCGCAGTGGGGTCTTCGCGTCTGACTCAAGGTCTTAGCGGATGGCATGCAGAGCGCACCAAGACTTACGGGCGGTATACGTGTTGCCCTTCCGGTGTTATGTCCAGTAGCTCAGGTATTGGCTCGCCGCTATCATCTCTGTAGGGGCGCTCTAGAGACAACTTGAGTTTCTTCCATGGAGGCTCCTCCACGAGGTCAGTTTGTGTGCGGTCCGGTGTTGGCAGTAGCTGTGACATCGAAGCGTAGGACGGATCTACTGCGACAGCGATGACTCAAGGAGTGAGTCAAGATGAGAGAAGCAGGTCAAGGAGAAGGCGGCGAGTGTGGCTGTCGAACCCTCGCGGTGCGCGCCCAACGGGAGCGCGCGCGCGCATCGCGGCACGTGCCTATGCGGGCGCCAGAAAGCGGAACGAAGGCCGCAGACCCTGGCGGAGTGCAACTTGACCTCACTCCTCTCCGTCTTTTCCCTCTCTCCGCTCCGGCCATCTCAGCCTCATATATAAAACCGCAGGGCGTAAGCTCGATGGTCAAGAACACCCCCGGGATGACTCCGGACGGCACACCCGGCCTCACTCCGGCTCGGCGCAGGTCTGAAGACGAACTGGACTCCAGTCGAGCGCACAAGAAACCGCGGACACGAGTAAGGTATGAGTCATGACACTTTGTGGCCGTTGCGCAATAATCGAATCGTCACTTGCACAGCTATTCGTGCGGCGAGTGTCATCGGCGCAAACAAAAGGTATGTCATCGCCAGAGAAGACCATACCTGGGAGGTCTGGATTTTGACAAGCAAACCCACAGTGCGATAGACAAGTCCCATGCTCGCATGTCAGTTCAAGGAAACAGTAGCGACCCTTTCTGCTCGAAGCTGACTAGGTCATCACAGTGCATCGCTCGCAAGGTCCCGGAGCTCTGTAAATCCTACACCCCGGGCAAAACTGACCAAGACATACATGTGCGCCTGGCCCGACTGGAGCACATTGTCGAAACCGCTCTCCCCCACTATTGGTCTCGCGGGGATGAAACCCCCAACTCGGATGGCAGTGGCCACAACGATAGGCGACGCTCCATGTCTCCCGCTGACGACGGGAACCGTTCGCCGGCAGAGGATGAGGATCCTAGCGGTGGCATCTTCGAGAGCGGGAGATGGTTTGGCAAGAGCGCTTCTGGTATAGTGGCAGCACCATCCGTTCTTGAGCAGGTTTGTCTAGGGCTCTCTTTCGGATTGTGCGCTCGTTGACGTTTCACAGCTACAAAATATGGTCCCAAGTCAAGGACAAGACAACGAAGCGAGCAGTAGCTCGCTCTCCATACATCAAACACACCCGGACATATTCAAGCCAGATCGTCCGCCGAGCCTAGCACCTATAGAACAAACAGCCATCGAGCGCCTCCAGCGACTTATACAGGACTGCGGTTACAGCTCCGAACGTCTCCAGAACATGTACAACGAGCTACCCCCTCGCAAACTGCGCGATGATCTTGTGGACCACTACTTCACCACTATGTTCGTATGGCGCGATGCGTTCCTGGATGGTATCTCTGACCTTTACGTACTAGAAATTGGACCCGCTATCCAATCTCAGAGCATGAGTTCCGTGCTTCGTATGCGGCATTCATAGCGAACGAACACAATCACGCGAACCCCAACAACATCCGCTTCCTCCCTCTGCTTTTTGTAGTGTTAGCAATATCTGTGCGGTTGGCACCTGAACGAATTGGAGGATCGGAGCAAACCAAGAAGACGGCGGGTTCTCGCTATTACTGGTGTTGTGAGTACGAAGGTCTCCGTCACTCCAGCTAGTCTAACTCGTCGCCAACAGCGCGTCGCGCACTTCTAATCATAGCGGCCATCCAACCTGACTGCTTTGAGGTAGTGTTGATCAGGATGCTTGTGCGTGAATTTTATCATGCTATCTCGTACTATTCCGACCTTCTTGCAGAGCGCCCGCTTCCTCGTTTTGGATCGTCGTATGACCGAATCCTGGAGCCAATTGGGGGCAGCTGTCAGAACAGCGCAAGCCATAGGTTTGCACCGTGATGGCGCCGACATGGTAAGCCTACCATAGCATCACTCCGTTGCGTTGCTAATGCTTGTCCGCAGGGCATGGATTCATTGCAAGTAGAGAGAAGACGCCGCATATGGTGAGTCCCGCACTCGTGTGATGTATCGTCGTCCCGACTTATCTTGCTCTCAGGTCAAATCTCTATCACGCGGATCGGTCGATCGCGTTGGTGCTAGGCAGGCCGATCGCCATTCATGACAGCTACACATCAACGCGCCCACCGGTGAACACAGACGAAATGACGGCAGATGGTCGTTTCAAGACAACACCCCTCACCCAACCTACCCGTACAGCGTTCCTCATCTTCCGACATCAGCTTGCTGGGATCATGGGCCGCATGTCCGACTTCTTCCAGAACGTGAACTCTCCACGGCACTACGCAGATGTCATAGCCTTGGACGATGAACTGCTCAAGTACAAGCAGAACCTCCCGCCCTTCTTCTCCCTCGACCCCGACACCTCATACGACCATTCTCATCCCTACATCCCTTTGCAGCGGTTCCTCCTCGTCACTGAGTTCCTCTTCGTCCGGATATCGCTTCACCGTCCGTACCTACTGCGGAAGTTGGACGGTAACAAGTACGCCCGCTCCAGAAGCGCCTGCTTCGAATCCGCCCTCAAGGATTTTGAGATCCGGCAAGAGTACTTTGCGACGATCTCTCGTACCGGCCGCGACCCAGTCGCTAGCGCCTATCGCGAGTTCCAGGCAGCCATGATCGCCGGCATCTACTTGGTGCTCTACCCGAAAGGGAAGGACGCCGACCAGATGCATGCCGTCTTAGATAACTTCCTAGAGCGCCACGAACGCATACCGGAGATGGACGACATCACTCGGAGAGAGATGAAGATTATCGAGTTCCTGAAGAGCAGGTCGTCTCAGCCCGGCGCTTCACCGGAGAGTGCCCCAGAGCACAGGCCCTCCCCCGACATGCGCTTATACCAGGCCAATGCGCCCGCGCTCGCTCATTTACGTGCAGTCGCGCCAAAGCCCCCCCATCACCATACGCCCTCTGCCTTCTCTCCCCCCTCCTTCGCCTCCGTCCCGTCCGCACCAATGTCGAGCGCGGCCCACCACGGGTACGCTTCCTTGGCCGGGCCCTCCACCGTGCAGCAAGTCCAGCATCTGCAACAGTCCGAGAACGCGTCGCACTCGGGCACGGGCAGCCCCGGGGGTGACGAAGACTCGACCGCACAGTCGCTGCTCGACCAGTGGTGCAACATCTTCAGTGGCGGTCCCGCGGTGGACGACGCGCCGTCAGGCACGGGGCTCCCTTGGGCGACGCCAGGCCTGGGGGACCTGCCGGGGTGGACCGGCGCGACCCATCCGGCACTGACGTCGCCGCTCGTGGGCAGCGATGCGCTGCCGAACGTGGACGGTTCGGACTGGAGCTACTGGGAGACGTTGGTGAACCAGATCAGGAGTGGAGCGGTGTCGTAGATGGACACGGGTGTGCGTGGGGTCGGTGCTGCGTTGTTATTCTATTTACTAGATATTCGAGACTGATCTGTATGTGGTACATTGTTGGACATATATAGAGGAACGCGACTCCTATAACGAAGTCGTCCGGCTCTTTGCGGAGCGAGTGAGACTACTGCACCGGCGATGGCCCAAGATCATCAGTATCAGTGAGGTCACAATTAACACCCTGAAAAATGACAGCATGAGCAAGCGATCCATGAAGAGCAATTTCTAGAACACAATTTGCTCACCTTCACCGTTTCCTTCGTTTAACAAGCTGCTCGCCATCACGAACTTGAGGACGTGTTTCCGGCTCCTCTTCTATGACGAACTCGGACTCATCTGGTTTCGACTCGGGCCCTGTAACCAGCTACGCCTCCGATTGTTTGTCCGCACTGATCTTTCCGCATCGGCGGGTAGCTGCACGGAATGGAGAGACGACAACATGGAGCCACGCGTCGACCCGGCGGCCATGGAAGTCGCCCCAGACAAGCTTCGTTCGGACGCTGCGTACGAATTGAAACGTCGCTTCGACGGCAGTCTTGGACTCGTCCGGAGGCTTGAGCCAGCGGTACCCGAAGCCGTTGCCAGGTCGCTAGTGGAGGTTTCCGTTACGACTGGCTTCCCCCTCAGCTCCTTCCCATAGTCGTACCGGGCTGCTCCCGCCAAGGAGTGCCGGCTGTTGAAGGAGTCCTGGGGAATAGGCGTGCGACAGTCGTCCTCGGATTCAGGCGACCTGCGGAAGGGCCGCGCTTCCTCCGCCGGGAGAAAGGCATCGTGTGCAAGGGGAGGCGTGGCCAGGCGAGGATGCGACAGCGACGACCTCCTTTCAACCTGTCTCTGGTTGTCCCAAGCGTCACTTTCTTGACTAGTATCGCGCACATTTGTCCTTCGAAGCTGCCTATCAAGCGTACCCGACTCATCTGAAGCGGGAGTGCCCGACCTTTGGCGTGGTAGAGGCCAGGGAGGGGGAGATGTTGCTAACGCAAAGGTTGTGGGAGTAACTGATCTTCGAGACAGAGGGAGCACAGGGGTGACAGATCGTCTGAATGTAGAAGGCACGCTACCGGCGGAGGGCAAGGATTTTGGCGTAGGAAGTCCGCCGGGAGGAAGCGACCTTCGGGACGTGAGAGGGCTCGGTGTGCGCGACTCCAGCTTTGAGACCTCCATATCCTCGGCTATACGACGGACACGAGACATCGAGACATCCGTATCGGCGCTATTTGGACTCCGAGGGTCCTGGGCGAAACGTTCGTCCACCGACGAGTGTCGCGACATCTTGGAATGCGTGGCGAGAGTCGAGAGGCGGGCGTGCATCGGCGTTGTTGTGAGCCCCGGGTTTAGAACGGGCGCATCGTACAGAAGTTCAAGATCAGGATCCTCCTTGAGAGTGTCCCATAGCTCGATGCCAAGAGTGTACGACGGGTTGCTAGTCGTTGAGCGGGTGAGGGTAAGTCGTACGGTGATATCTTGATGCGTGGCTAGTCGCAGACAGAACTCCTTCGAAGCCGTGCCGTCGCGGAAAGTCCATGACGATCGAACGTGGCTGTCGTCGTCCATCTTATGAGGTGCTGCATGTCGAGCGGGCCAAGTCCTGTCGGGGCTGCTCAAGCGTACGGTGGCGCTGAGGTAGTGATAGCTGACTCCGAATTGGCAGTCACAACGTCGCACGTGGATGTTGATGCATTCTGTGGATGGTGTGGAGTCTGTAAGGACAATCGTGTACGGATCCCTGTCAATATCTCTGGTCAGCTTGCAGCCAAGATCAAATTCAACGTAATTTGCGCACCTGCCAGTACTTTTGCGTATACTGTAACCACACGCCTTGAGAAGATCATGAGACCACGCGGCGATGTGTAGGTCGAAAGCCTCGTCCGACGACGCACTTCGCAGAGCAGTATGCAAATGGACATCGCGCTGAAGGTTGTACGAAGCCGATGAGGGCCAATAAGGGATGTATGACTCCGGCTGACGCCACATGTGAGCCAGAGTCTTCAGCTTGTCTATCGACATGGACGTCATGCGAAAGTAGTGCTCCGAGAGTGCGCTAGCCGGGGTCATGGAGAAGGGGGCGATGGTGTCGAACGCGCCAATGATGTCGTGCAGCTGTCCCACCACCGCGCCCACGAAGTACTCCCCTTCAGGCCGGTGCGGCTGAGAGCGCAGAAGAAGAGTCAGTATATTCCCGTCCACAGCATCCTGGCAAGCCAAGAGCGCAATGCATGTGGGGACATTGGTATGTGGGTCCGTGGCGCGGATCGCGAGCAGCGGTAGACGGGTGCGGACGCCGTACGGCGTGGTCGTGTAGGTCGGTCGGTGGTCGAACTGCACCTTGAGGAGCTGCATCAATTCGTCCCACGGGATGTTGACAAGGTGGGAGCAACCCAGGAAGTCTCGTGGGGAAGAGGCGAGCAGGAACTGGTGTAAGGAAGATGTTTCTAGAGAGGGTCCGGCGCGTAACTGGTCGGAAGAGGGGTACGGGTGCAGAGAGCGGAATTTGAAGTCGTGATTAGGGAGGATGGGGCCCCAGGCGAAGATCGTCTGGTCGGAGATACGTTTCACAATCTCCTCCTGCAAGCGAATGAAGGCGTATCGGCCCTCCCCATAGGTTGAAGGCATGTGCACTCCGAAGATTCCCATGAGCGAGTACGCCTCGTCTTCTTCTCGCGTAGTTTCACGTTTGGATGCCCAAGACATACGACAGGCGACACTGAACTCCTCGAGAGCGCGCTCCCCGGTCAAGACTGCGCGATCGATCCCAGTGACTGCGTGGATGAGGTGGGCCAGAGTGTGCTTCGTGCCGAGTATATCCCAGGTTTTAGATAGGAACACGACAGTTCTTGGGGCGAGAAGCTCCTGTAGTGTCCAGCCACGTTTATGCCATCGACTGATCTGAAACAAGCTTCCGGGCGCCTCGAGCTCGTCGGTGGTCATGGTGGAGACGTCGTAGAGGTATACATAGCATACGTCCGCGTAGCGATACCAGTCGTACATCGAATTGATTGCTTCCGAGAGCTCTGAGCTACTCGTCTGGTCGATGCAGCAGGCGTCGGTCCATGCGTATTCGTAGTTGTGCTCGGCAGCGATCTTGCAAAAATCCTTGATTTTCTCGGAAGAGAAGAGGTGTACCACCGACGACTGGTCCGGGTTTTCCGACACAAGATGAGAGCCGTTTTTTGAGGCCGGGTGGGCGTTGTGGACATCCCGTACGTCTTGAAACGTCATCTCTGGATAGTGACGCTCGCCCTCTCTTGCCCAGACGTGAGACAAGATCGCATACCTGACGGTACGCGGATCATGAAAGGTGTGAAAGCGACCCGTTATTGTGTTTAGCAGCCTCATATCGACTCCTGCTTGATATGCGTGTTAGCATTGGGCCTAGATATAATGCAAGAAGTACTCGAAGCCATGTCTCACCAAATTTAGCGGGAATAACCGAGACTACTTCGAATGTAGTCTTCTATTTGCCGGAACCTCCCTTTGTGCTATGAGAATAATAAGAGGGCCACCACATGATCAGTAGGATAAGAGAGCATACACAATGGCATTCGCTCGCGGGTAGCAGGATAATCACGATGGGGGAAGGGTAGAAGAGAATGAGCGCCCTACCTATGCATCTCATGTACGTTATCATAATCAGTTACGTACATTTGGATTGACAGATAGATGAGCTTTCCGAAGAAGTATTCTTTGGACGCGCGATGTCATAACGTTGATGATACAACGAAGCTGGGCAGCCAACTGCCAGGCTTGGTCGATAAGTACTATTCGTAGACCCGCTTCGAAGAAGACCGGACATCAACTTGGTACATGCAGGACCAAATCGGTCTCCACGCTGCATGAGGAGGGTGACCGGTGACAGTAGCCATGCACTGCCATAAAATGCGTGTGCAAAATGGGAAGACGTGACGGGTGTCAGTTCATCGACGTCATCGTTGGATGGTGGGCAGCACTGAGCTTACTCACTATTGCCCATCATAAAAATCCAGAGCATGACAGCGAGTTAATGCGGCCGATGTGGGCAATGAGAAACATGAAAGACATGCAAGTTGCTGTCAAACGGAGTTCTAGATCTCATCGATCTCATTGGATCCCTCGACACTCTTCACTGACAGGACGTGAAATAGAAGCTTTAGCACTTTACGAAGGCGTATATGAGACCAGAGTGAGCTACTCACCTTGTTACCGAATCATCCCCTCTCTACATTCATCGCGGTAGTTCCTATCGACACGCAGTACTGTAATTCGAGTGCGCCTGTTAGAGTCGCCGTTCCCTGGCATCGAGCGGTCGATGAGATGTATTTCTACTCCCGATTTTTCATGTTCCACGCTACCCCAGCGAAGAGACTGAGCATCTCAGCGGCCGTCGAATATTGACCTCCGTGTGCCGCAACACGTCGGCGCTGTGTGCCTCTTGCGCACTGTTGTTGACCTTTGATAGGGTCGCTTTTGGCCGCTTCACCATTTCGTGGACGTAAACACTAGCTCCGCACCGGTTCCAGAGCATCAAGAGGTGACAGATCATGCCAGAATATTGCCGTCGCCCGTTGACAAGGGAAAGGACGCTGACCATGGTGGCAAAAGGGTTGAACTATGATACAACTATGATCACAGGTCAGTCCTAGTAGTCCACACTTGCGTTTGCAACATCAACTTTACTTACACTTATCGTACCTATGTCGCAAATTTCGAACCCCGCTTATAAGCAGACCTCCGCTTACAAGTGAAGCGTGCGACTCAGAAGGGGTTTATGAGCCGCTGATGAGCAACTTATAAAGCGGCTAATAGCAGCTGATATGGCGACGATCTGCTTATGATTGCGACTCTTAGCTCATAATCCGCTTAATAGCGGGGTTCGAAATTTGCGACACTGTTTATGCTTCAATACCTGCTGCACGAGCCAAATGGTGTGCTCGCACATCCGGAAGGCAGCGAATCAGGTCAGAATCGCCCGAATCCCTCAGCGTCGACGACGGACGAGAACTTGAAGCGCTTACCGGTAACTACCATGCTATGACCTCATCATAGATGCCACGTGCGCTACTAAGGGCGGAGCGGCATCCTGAGTAGGATCAGGCTCTGTACTCGTTTGGTCTGTCTACGTTTCTTTTTGACACCACTGTCGCCTTTACCGGCGTACCAGTTCGAGTACGTATTGCCGCCTTTAACTCCTGGTAGGCGAGGGCTCACATTTACTTATGCTAGGTCAAGCGCTTCAAGTCGTCGATCATACATATCCAGCTGCGCGGAGGCCTTCAACAGCCATGGTGAAGCGCACTCATGACGAAGGCAGCGTAGAACCCGACTCCCAAGGTCCTCCCCATGCGAAATTACGACGAGACTCACCAGAGGCTTCGCCGCCAGAGCCAATGAGAATCCTTTCGTGGAATGTAGAAACACCCGTCCCCTTCTTGCAACTTCCCGCAACCCAGGCACGGTCCGCCACGGGCGCAGGAGTGGTTGCAGGAAGCCATCCAGGACAGTTGCGCGAACTCCTCCGCCGTCATGACTTCCCGGACTTCGCGTGCCTGCAAGAGGTCCGCGCCCGCCACACTGACAAACAGTGGATCCCCGCGCTTCGACTCGCTGCGAACTACGGCGCACATGACACGGGCCCGAAGTACACGCTGTTCCACTCGCTGAACCGTGCGCCGCGCGGCCAACGGCACTTCGGGGTTGCAACATACGCGCGCGAGCCGCACACCGTCGTCGCGGCGCGCGAGGTCGAATGGGACGCAGAGGGCCGAGTGCTCATCCTCGAGCTGCAGGCTGGGTGGGCGCTCGTGAACGTATACGCACTGAACGGGAGCGAGTATATGTGGCGCGACCCGCTTGGGCATGCGGCGCCGAAGACGCGCAACGAGCGCAAGCGCGAGTTCAACCGGCTGCTCCTCGAGGAATGTGTGGCGTTGCAACGCCGCGGGCTGAGGCTGGTTCTTATCGGCGACTTCAACATCTCGCTGACGAAACGTGATTGCTTCCCGCGGCTCCGCACAGAATACCCGCACGGGCTGGCGCGAGCGGAGTTTAGGGAGCAGTTCATTCCTGGGCTGGACGTGGTGGATGTGTTTCGTGAACTGCATCCACAGACGAGGGCGTATAGTTGGTTTGCGAAGGGGAAGCCGCAGGGGAAGGACTGTGCGCGGGTGGACTATGCATTGGTGGAAAGCGGCCTGAGGGAGAATGTGGTGGACATCACGTACCTGGAGGATCCCGCGGAGAGAGGGCAAAGTGATCACGCCCCGTTATTACTCATCATGAAGGGCATGACTGTGGCCGACCAGTCATCTCAAGGCTCCGATGCGCAAGACGTGCAGGAACAAGATGAGGCAGAGTAGACAAGTGCGCATGATATTGAATCGCGGCCTCCAAACGAAGCTGACATGTCCAGATTCAGAGCAACATGGCGACGAAGAGGGGATAGAGCGGGACGACGTCCAGCCACCGCGACCCTCGACGGGGAGGTGCAGCGCTGGCTAGCTTCATGCCTCCGACCTGGGACACGCCCGGCCCCATCCCGGAGCAAGACGCTTCGCTGCTAGCAGGCCTACTCGCGGACGGGGAGCCGGCGTTGGAAGCGTGTGCCTTCTTCGTGGGGAGGCTGGCGGTGGGGACTACGTCTTCTGCGGCAGCACCACTAGCGCTAGACGTAGGACGGGCGGAGTTGGCAGTCCAATACAACGAGGAGTCCCGCGTGCTGGACGGCGCGTCGGTGGTATCGTGTTTGTGCGTCCGCGTTGTTGACGTCGATGGGGAATCATCCGAGCCGTTGTCGTCTCCTTGGTCTACGTCGCCAGACGAAGCGTCGTCAGGGTCGACGTCTTGCGTTGACACTGTGCTTCCAGAGGCCAAGCGACCTTCACCCCAGGGGACGGCGTCGCCTGCTGGCTGTGTAGTATGCTCTGGAGGCTGACTGTCACCACTTGGGGAGGTGATCTGTAGATGATGTGAGCGATTATGGCAGGATGGCAGTCGGGGAAAACGTACAGTGAAGCGGGTAGTCCATGCGGATTCCTGGCTATTACCCCCATTCGTAAGCTGCATGTTGGTCAGCGCTGGGGCTCGTACAAGATACAAGAGCCTGTCAAATTCACCTGGTAGAAGTAAACGGCGGAGTACGGATCCACCTCTGGACAAGTCCACGTATATGGGGAGCGGCTGAAGTCCGTGCCGTCCAGACCAGACGCGACGGTTGTCACTCGCGTCATGTTGTCATTAGAGCCGGACATGAGATCTATACATAATGTGAACGATGTTACGCGAGAAGTTGCCCATGACGAACTCACATATGGTGACATTGGTCCACTGGCCACTCGTGTCGGCAGTCCACTTGATCGTGCAGTCAGAGCCAGCGGCGAAAGTGTCCCCAGGACCAGGCGCAGTTGGTGTTATGTCGGCCAGTGTCGTACCCGCGTAGGCAGCGAAGAGGATGAGCGAAAGCATGGCAGTAGAGTCGTCAACGACAGCAATAACGAGAGCAACAATGAAAGCAAAGGGGGGTACTCGGCCGGCGAGAATGGGGGTATGAAAGAGAGATGGTGAGCATCGCAGGAGCTCGGATCGCTTACTTTTATAGGACAGAGCCTCTAGTTCGAAGTGGTCAGCCCTGGTGTCAGCCTCTGTTTTAGCTATGGTATAGCAGCGGTCCGGATCGAAATCAATCGAGCTTGGAAGTAGAAACTTGGTAAAATACACTCCCAATCCAACGAGCAGTATCAGACAGGTCGAATACACGCCTGGTAACTTCGAGTGTTCACCACAATCCGGACGGCACCTCCGAGGATGCAGGGGGGCCGCATATATAAGGGCTCGGACCACGTCATCGACCATCGACCTGTGGGTCGTGTGATACTCTATACGCCCTGATTAATATATGGGACACTGGCGCATCGTAAACAAATTCGCCGCACCTAGACAAGTCAATGGTAAACCGGCTGCCTATGCATTACACACCTCGAGAGTGACGAGTACTTATAAGTACTTCTTCAAGAAAGAACGCGCTGGCAGTAGACTTTTGATATGCATCTACACGCTAGAATTGCTGCAGTAAGCACGGCTGCGAGTTGGTAATGGTGAGAATAGTCAACATGGAAGCTTGCGCATAAGGACCAGAGGTGAATATTGAGGGAGACAAGAGAGAGGGTTCCTGGCAAACCGTTACCCAGCGCGTAGGCTGGAATTGGGACGCGTGAGTCACATGCACCGCGTCTGCGCGTCACGCTTGGCCACAGTCGCCGCCACAGTCCGCTTCGGGACTCTCACCTGTACCTGACCTTCCCCAATCCCGCTATCGCTCCGTAGTCGGTCATGCAGACCATCAATCGCTTTCTCTATGGTCCTACCGCGGAGGAGAAAGTCCGCGCATGGCAGGGGAAGCTGCGTTCAGAACAGCGGACAATTGAACGCGAGATGAGGCAGGTTCGGCATCCACTCTCACTCCTCCGTCTCGCCCCTCATCCCCTCCCAGCTAGATACCGCCACGAAGAAGGCGCAGGGGACGGTGAAGCAGCTTGCCAAGAAGGGCGATGTGAAGTCAGCGCGCATCATGGCTAGGGAGGTTGTACGGAGCCACAAGCAGATGGACCGGCTTTCGGTGAGCAAAGCTAGGCTGGGCTCCATTGGAAACCAGCTACAGCAGCAGCTGGGTACGTGGCGACCGTCCATCCATGTAGTCCTCATACTGAACCGGCGTGTTCGCCGCAAAGCTATGGCGAAGGTCACGGGGTCCTTGCAGAAGTCCACCGAGATCATGAAGCTTTCCAACTCCCTCATCAAACTGCCACAAATTAGCCAGACCATGAGAGAGATGAGCATGGAAATGACGAAGGTATGCAATCCATCTTGGGTGATTGGCGCATACAAATACATCTTCTATAGGCCGGCATCATGGAAGAGATGCTGGATGATACCCTGCAATTTGAAGACGACGAAGAGCTCGACGTCGAGGCAGATGCTGAAGTGGATAAGGTGCTCTATGATCTCACGGAAGGGAAGCTCGGCCAAGCGGGCACGGTCAAGGAGGATCTACCAGTACGTTTTGCAGTTCGCACCACTGTGACTATCACCCATAACCAAATACCGCAGTCATTACAGGACCAGGTGGAGGACGAAGAGACAGAACGAGCGATGGAGCAATATCGACAACAGCTGAATGGACTGCTGAGCGGATAACCCCTCTTCCATTTTCCTCCAGCCCTTCTGATTTCTCCTGTACCATATTTAATACGTGTGTACACTACTTGTCGAGCAAGCGAACCGGATATATAGATACTTTACTGACCGGCCGAACGATGTTACGCTCGAGGGCGGAGGAGGGCGGTCGTCATCGGGATGGACGGGAGTGTCGGGCGAAGCCAAGGATCCCGCCACGTGGTAATACATCATGGCTCACGTGGGCGACCGCGATTTCGCCCGCACCTGAACTTTCGGCTTTACACCTCTCTTCGCCGTCGACCCCCGACATCCTCCCAAAAATGCTTGCATCTCGTACTCTCTCTGGCAGCGCGCGGATCGCAACGAAGGGCCCTCAGGTGTGTAGAACGTGCTGTAGGCTCGCGAAGAGGTCTAATTGCGCGGCAGGCCTTCCGTCGCTACGCTTCCGCCGCGCCAACCGCCGCCTTCGCTGGTCAGAAGGGCGCAAACGTGAGTCGTCGTGTTTGCAATGTAGCTAATGAAATCTATATGAATGGCGTATACTAGGGCAAATATACCGTCACGTTGATTCCCGGAGACGGTGAGTGCGACCTCAACGAGCTATGAGACATGACGTGACGGGGTATACAGGTATTGGTCCGGAAATTAGCGAGTCGGTGAAGGACATCTACACTGCGGCAGGTGTACGTGTGGTATTGTGCTGAGTTTAAAGGGTAGAGGTGCTCATTTTGTGATAGGTTCCCATCGAGTGGGAGGAGGTCAGCGTCGCGCCGATCCTGAAGAACGGCAAGACGGTCATCCCGGATGCTGCCATCAGCTCCGTCAAGAAGAACACCGTTGCGTTGAAGGGTCCCCTTGCCACGCCCAGTCAGTCATACCCCTGGAAGGAGACTCGCACATCCTGACACTCTACGCAGTCGGCAAGGGTCACGTTTCCCTTAACCTGACGCTGCGCAGGACCTTCAACCTGTTCGCGAACGTCCGCCCTTGCTTGTCTATTCAGGGCTTCAAGACGCCTTATGACGATGTTAACACCGTTCTCATCCGTGAGAACACTGAGGGAGAGTACTCAGGCATTGAGCACGAGGTTTGAGACGCTTTGACGCTTTCATGCCGCCGGACACTTACGGGATGCGTGTCAGGTTGTCGATGGTGTCGTTCAGTCCATCAAGCTGATCACCTGGGACGCGTCGGAGCGCGTCGCTCGCTACGCATTCCACTACGCTCAGTCCCAGGGCCGGAAGCGCGTCACGGCCGTGCACAAGGCGAACATCATGTATGTGTTAACTTATCGTGCTCTTGCGGCGGCTGATAGTCAATTACAGGAAAATGTCCGACGGCATGTTCTTGTCTGCCTGCCGCCAGGTCGCGAAGGAGTTCCCGGAAATCACGTACGACGAGGACCTGCTCGACCGCGTTTGCCTGCAGGTAAGGACAACGAACTTTACGTCTAAACGCGCGGCTAATCAGCGTTCCGATAGGTCGTGCAAAACCCTAAGCCGTACGCCGACCGTGTGATGGTCATGCCCAACCTGTACGGTGATATTCTGTCCGACATGTGTGCCGGCCTCATCGGCGGTTTGGGACTGACGCCTTCCGGTAACATTGGCCGCGTATGTCTTTCCGCAAGGATCGATGACGCATATATATGTACTGACTGCTGCGCAGGACGCCTCCATCTTCGAGGCTGTTCACGGCTCTGCGCCTGACATCGCGGGTGCGTCTCCTGCCTGCTTCCGCTTGTCGCGTTATGGTTAATTGTTCTCCACCCTGCAGGCAAGGGCTTGGCTAACCCGACGGCTCTCCTGTTGTCGTCTATTATGATGCTCCGGTCAGTCGGTCCTGTGAAGTGAAGCGTTTCGAGCGCCGCTGAGATTCGGTTACAGGCACATGAACCTCAACGAGCACGCTAGCAAGATTGAGAGCGCGGCTCTTTCGGTGAGTTCTGGGTGATTTGTTTCATCACAATATTGGGACTAATCCGCTGCTGCAGACCATTGCTGAGGGCAAGGCGATCACTGGGGACCTTGGCGGCAAGGCCTCGACGAAGGAGTACACCTCTGCCATCATCGACAAGCTGCGCCGGGCATAGAGTGGCTGGTTAATCATAGGACGCTGGAATAGAACTACTGTACCGTGCTCCTACATGCTCCTGTAGAACGCAAGTGTCTTGTCAAATACCATACGAACCGTGCACACTGTACCACGGGGTCCTGGAAGGTCCCGGGTCGCGATAATTGTGTCGGAACGCGTGCCTGCAGTGAAGGTTTTACAGAACTCCGCGCGAGCAGTGCGTATCAGTGACTAAGGAACGTGGGAATTGTATTGCCGCCACGCCTGTCCTTAAAGCGTTGCCCGATACTCTCCTTCTCTCTTGCGACGATAAACAATCCCCTTCCACGCCTATCGAGGCAACCACTCCCATAAACCCCCACTCGCCCTACAGGGCAAAGCCGACTACGTCTTCAAACTTCCACCCAACTTTGTGTAAGTCGCCCCGTTGCATCGAAGCCTGGCGGCCACCGGCGTTGACCCGACCCGTCCCTATGCGCAGTCTTCGTCACTCCTGCTCTACTTCACGAAACATCCCAAACTCCCAAAAACATCGCATAACGCCAAAATACGTCCCCTAACGCATACAGACACATCACGAACGATATGACGGACGAAACCACGCCTCAGGCGCAGCAGAACGCGCCCAAGAAAGACGACAAGCGGCAGCAGCAGGCCGCGCAGGGGAACGGCGGCCCTCAACAGGGCGGCGGCAACAGGCAAGCCCCCAAGAAGAACGGTCCTGGCGGCCGCACCGCGTCCATCAGCACTGGCGCAGGCAACCCGCGCCCATCGTCGAGGACCAGCAACCGCTCCACCAGCAAGAAGGGCCCGGGCAACGGTCCCCAAGCTGCGGATTCCGGTTCAGAATCGGCGAACACGCGCAAGGGCAACGACGGCGGCAGGCAGCGCGGCAAGTCGCAGAGCGGCGGCCCCGGCAGCAACAACGGTCAGCGGGGCGGTAACAGCCACCGCAAGTCGTCGCAATCGACCTCTCAGGGCAACCGCCAGGGAGGGAACGGCCAGAGCAACAGGTCCAAGCAGTCTTCTGGCTCCCCTGCTCCCCCCGCTAATACTGAGAGCAGCGACGCCCTGTCCTCGCTCCAGCGCGTCATCGCCGACCTCAAGACCACTTCGCCCCCCACCAACCCCAATCCCAACACTAATCCCTCCATCTCTGCGGCTGTGGGCTCAACTCTCCCGGCCAATGCACCAGTCTTCCAACCCGGCGCGCTGTCATTCCCTGGCATGAACCCTCCCGAGCAGCCGCCTCGGCACCGCAAGGCGGCTTCGCTTGGTGCGTCCTCGCTTGGGTCTTCCAATGCGTACTCTCCGAATCTCGGTTCCATGATGGAGGACGCAGAAGATGGGCACGGTAACGCCCTCGCCGAAGAGGGCGAAATCCCGGAGAACCCTTACCAGACCGGACACCCGCGTCGCTCCCTCTCTCAGAACTTCACGCCGCCCCGCTTTGCTGCCCTTGCCGCCCAGCAGCAGGAGCAGAACGACCTCGGCCCCTCCGGTCGTCCCCAGCTTGCTCCAAACTTCATGTTCGGTGCACGCCGCCGTCCGAGCTCGAACCTTTCCATGGGTCCTCCCATCAACGAGGAGGACCTTGGCTTCCAGTTCCCTCAGCAGCAGAACAACTTCGATAATGGGGAGCCTGGCCACAAGGATATGCTGGCTGAGCAGGTAAGTGGCCGTGTGAATGTCCATCTATGCGCGAGTACTGACTCGCATCCACCAGATTGCCATTCAAAATCAGATCGAGGCGTTGCAGCAGCAACAGCAAGCCCTTTACCATCATCAGCTCGCGTCCAACCAAGTCCTCTCTTCCTTCCAATCCCCCGGGATGGCTGCAGGACGTGGTGCTCACCGTCGCGTCCACAGCACTGTGCCGATGAGCATGGGTATGGGCTCGTTCGGTGGCCATCAGGCCATGGGCCAGTTCGGCAGCCTCGGCGGCCTTGGCATGGGTTTAGATGGACAGCCGTCCAACGTTCCCCGCGGGCATGGCAGGCGTCACAGCGTCAACGTCTTGAACAAGACTGGCGGCCCCAGCCTCGCTTCCCTTGGCTTCTCTGCCAGTGCGGACGGATTTGACGACGGCTTTGCTCCCCCGAGTGCGTTGGGTGGTAATGGCCACTCTCGCTCCGACTCTAGCTGGCGTATGGGTTAGTCAAATTCACTATACCCTGCGTATATGCGGTGCTAAGCGGTGATGCATAGGCGGAGTGGGCAACCTCCAAGCCAACAACTTCGCGTCCGATCTTGCTCAGGCGCAGGCGCAGCTGCAGAGTCTGCAGCAGTTCCGTGCCGCTGCGGGCGGACACCACCAGAAGATGGCGTCTTTCAGCTTCCCGAACATGCTGCCGAACATGATGGCCGCGAATATGATGGGCCTCGGTTTGGGTGGCATGAACCTACTCCAACAGCAGCAGCAGCAGTTCCAGTCGCAGCTCCAGCAGCAGTCTAGCCAGCCTCAGCGCAAGTCCCTCTTCGCGCCTTATCTCCCTCAGGCCTCCCTCCCCCCGCTTCTGGCGGCCGGAAAGCTTGTTGTGGGTATCCTCCGTGTCAACAAGCGTAACCGGTCCGATGCATACGTCGCAACGGAGGTTCTGGATGCCGATATCTACATCTGCGGCTCCAAGGACCGTAACCGCGCGCTGGAGGGTGACATCGTCGCCGTCGAGCTCCTCGACGTCGACGAGGTCTGGGGTACTAAGAAGGAGAAGGAGGAGAAGAAGCGCAAAAAAGAGGAGAACTCTGCGTACGACCTCAAGGGCGCTGCTGGCCGCAAGAACGACAAGAAGAAGGACGACGTGGAGGTCGAAGGACAGGGCCTGATGCTCTTCGAGGACGAGGAGTGCGTGGTGACGTGCTGTGTGTTGTGTCGGGCGAGCTGACGGTTCCGTGCAGAGTGACCGATGATGTGAAGCCTCAGTATGCTGGCCATGTCGTTGCCGTCGTGGAGCGCATGCCCGGACAGCTGTTCTCTGGTACGCTCGGCCTTCTACGCCCGTCCTCTGCGGCCACCAAGGAAAAACAGGAGGCGGAGCGTCGTGAGAGGGAGGGCGACAAGGGCGACGAGCCCCGCCGTCCCATCGAACGGCCCAAGATCGTCTGGTTCAAGCCCACTGACAAGCGTGTTCCCCTCATTGCTATTCCCACCGAGCAGGCTCCGCCTGACTTCGTGCAGAACTCGGAGACATACGCGAACAAGCTATTCGTCGCCTGCATTAAGCGTCATGTAAGTTGGTTCACCGATCGCCGTGCCTCCCCTAGTGCTCATTGTATCGCCTTGCAGCCTATCAGCTCCTTGCATCCGTTCGGTACGCTGGTCGAGGAACTCGGGCCGATCGGCGACATCGAGGTCGAGACTAGCGCGCTTCTCAAGGACTGCAACTTCCCCACGGAGGACTTCAGCGACAATGTGCTGAAGTGCCTTCCCCCCACGCCCTGGACGTGAGTTTCATCCTGTGTGCCCGGCGTCCTGGGTCTATGCTGATGCATATGATTAGTATCCCCGAGCGCGAGTTCGACGTGCGCAAGGACCTGCGTAGTGAGCGTGTCTTCACGATCGATCCCGAGGATGCGAAGGACCTCGACGACGCCGTGTCTGTCAAGGTCAACGAGGACGGCACATACGATATCGGCGTGCACATTGCCGATGTGTCCTACTTCGTGAAGCCCAACACTGCGCTGGACCGCGATGCCAGGAAGCGGGCGACCAGCGTGTACCTTGTGCAGCGTGCCGTGCCGATGCTGCCTCCTACCCTCAGCGAGCAGGTCTGCAGCCTCCTGCCCGGTCAGGAGCGCCTTGCGTTCTCGGTCATCTTCACGGTGTCCAAGGACGCGAAGGTTGTCAAGAAGTGGTTCGGCAAGACTATTATCAAGTGCGTATAATCAAGATCATAATTGTGCGCATATACTCAAGTATTTTTGTCAGGTCCGCAGCCAAGTTGTCGTACAGTGATGCCCACGGTGTCATTGACGGCAAGTCGTTGGGTGACGTCCCCGTCATCCCCGAGCACGATGCTGCAGGCATCTCCCAAGACATCAAGGTCCTGGATGACATTGCTAAGCAGCTCCGTGCGCGTCGGTTCCAGAATGGCTGCGTCAAGTCGAACTCGCTTCGCCTGAAGTTCAAGCTTGATGAGAGCGGGCTGCCTGTTGACTGTGGCTCGTACGAGCGCACTGAGGCCCACAACCTCATCGAGGAGGTACGAGTCGGTTATTCTATCAATCCTTGCGATGTGTCTCATAGAAGCTTTCCGAACAGTTTATGCTCCTCACAAACATGGCTGTCGCGCAGCAGATCGCTGTTCACTTCTCTGAACAAGCTATGCTTCGGCGCCACGACACGCCGAGCGAACGTCGTTTGGTACGTCGATACAAGCGTCATGCATGATCTATATGCTTACCTACATCTCTCAGGGTGCCTTCGCTGAGCGTGCTCAGCGCCTTGGATACACGATCGATAGCTCATCGGTCGGGGCACTCATGCGTTCAATCGAAGCCGTGCAAGATCCCACTGCCCGGAACGTGCTCGAGCTCTTCCTCCAGAAGGCGTCGCCCCGTGCAAAGTACTTCTGCGCCGGCATGCTGGACATCGCGAAGTACGGCCACTACGCCCTCAACATCCCCCTCTACTCCCACTTTACCTCCCCTATCCGTCGCTACGCGGACATTATCGTACATCGTCAGCTGGATGCCATTCTCCAAGGCGGACGTGAGTACGGCTGTCTTCTGCGTAATATCGCATACTCATCGCAAATTCTGCAGCGGAGCCCAAGTTCAACATGGATCGGGATGCCGTTGCAAAGGTTGCGCAGCAATGTAACATGTACGTCTCGTCGTCACTTCTCATAGGATTGACATTGACGGAAATTACAGCAAGCGCGACTCGGCTAAGCTGGCGCAGGAGCAGTCTGCCCACTTGTACCTCTGTGTCCTTATCTCCGACCTGACGCAGCGCTACGGGCCCGTCATCCGTCAGGCCAAGGTCATTGGTGTACTTGATGCCGCCTTCGACGTCTTGATCCCTGAGTTCGGTATCGAGAAGCGCGTTCACGTTGACCAAATGCCTATCGACGTGAGCAACAATCATTCTAATGGTCGTGCAAAGCACTGATGGCAGATGTCCTTCGCAGAATCATGTCTACGATGAGCACACGCACACACTCCAGATTTACTGGTCGACGCGCGACGTCATCACGTGGCTGGCCGAAAACAGCGACGACGAGCACCTGAAGAAAGTGAAGCAGAACGCAGAGCAGCACGCACTGAAGATGGAGGTCGCGTCGCGCTCCGTGCACGACGAGAAGGCTCTCTTTGACGAGGATGAGGACGACTCGGAAGACGAGATCGTCCTGGGTCGTGCTAGCGAGAAGGCGCCGGAGGAGGTCGAGATTACCTCCAAGCAGCGTACGCTGTCGAGGCAGAAGGTGCCGCCGCAGTTCGAGGGCTTGAAGACCCTGCCGTCGGGCCACAAGATCCAGGAGATCCGCGAGCTCATGACTGTTCCGGTATGTTCTTCACAAGATTAGCGACGCAAAGACAGCGCTAACCCAACCATCTTCACACTTTCAGGTCATCGTCACCGCTGATCTGACCAAGAGCCCTCCTGTGATCAAGGTCTACAGCGTCAACCCTTACGCCCAGGAGGAGAAGCGGTTCTCCGCTTAAACGCGGCTACCCTCGCCCAACGACAACAACGCCAATGCGCCCGCCTCTCGGATGGTCCCAGGATGATTCTGTGTACGATAGTGGTCGGAGTTCTCCTTGTCCTCGTTCCCCTCGCGTGTTCCCTCTGTACGATCGCCTATGCCCCCTCCCCGCTTCCCCCTGCTCCCGCAACTGTCTGTGCTATAGCGCATCTCGCGGGTCGCCTGTACTCCGCGTGTGCGATTGTTCGCAACGCGTCATTGCCAGACTCGCCACCTCACCTCACTTCGTTTTCCCCGCTTCTGTGTCTTCTGTATCATGGCCGCGCTATCGGTCACAGCTGTAGTACGGAGGATGTTTTGCTTCCGGATCGTCACAATGTGTATGTGTTCTCCATTCCACCACTGCCTGCCCCACATCTTGGCTGTGGTTTGTCGGGTCCCCTAGGCAGACGAAGATTATCTTGTCGAGGGGGGACGATCACAATAACGACTGTGGAGGATGTCTGAGTGGGTGAGAAGTCGGTGGGCATTGAACCGGCCTTCCACTGTCGAGAGCCCCATTGCAAGCTGTGGACAAGATCTTAAGCTAGAACTATACTGACAGGCTCGCTGGGTCTTACAAAAGAGCTATACTACGTTGATGAATTCTGCGTAAGACAGTAGGCGAGACAAGGCCTGGAGGCTTAGGCGCCATTTCTTCTCATAAAGCGTACAACCCCGCATCGTATCGGCGTCTTGACCTTGGCGAGATGAAGTGTGTGAGCGGTCGCTGCGAACACGAGTCGAGACAGGGGTTGTATCGCCGCGACGCGCGCGACAACACAGATACATCATGCTATCGAACGCCGTATTGAACAGTAAGTACACGGCACGCTACAACCACGAGTGGGGCAGTGCAACGATATGAGGGCGCGTGACTTCGCTATATAGGCTGCGCCTGTCGAGAGCCCCGAGAAGACAGCCAGGGAGATGCGCCGGACGCCAGTCTGTGGGAGCACAGGGTGGATTGCCACCTCAAGGGTGACCACCGGGAAACCATCTGTCTAGCGGCAAGTTCTCCATGCGATTTCACGTGTGGCCTACTCCCTCGGAAGATGACCGTTGTTGCAGGTCCGTGGGTGCACGCGAAGTGACCGCCTGGTTCAAACAGTTAGAACGATGCCCTTGCGGCGGTTCAAGGATAGATAGGACGTACCGTACCGAATAGCTCAGGGTCGTCTGCGCAGACCTACGTGAATATGAAGATGGGTGCAAAGGGCATCGGAGAACCGGCGGCTGGACCTGAGGCACTGGCAGTTGAGATGATGTGGGGCGATCATAGGCCCTGCAGGAAGGCGGATAGACCCTGGCCGTCGCGCTTCTTGTCCTCCTCTTGCTTCTGCTTCTCGCGGTTTCGTGCGAGCAGGGCCTGGAGGCCGGTCTTTTGCTTTGGACGCGCTTTGACCTGCGCGAGTGTAGGGTCTAACTGAGGAGTCGGAGCGATGGTGCTCGAGCGAGATGAGCCCGGGGTGGCGGAAGATGGCAAGGACCGGGATGCGCGCGGCTGAGATACCAGGGCGTGTTGCTGCTGAGCAGACACAGACACGACAGGCGTCGCAGAAACAGAAACATGAGGCGCGGTAGATGATTTGCGCCTGGCGCGATTGCGGGTGCCCGGAAAGGCGGGTGCGCTCGCCGTGCCTGCGTTCAGCCTGACGTCGTCGTTGTGCCTGCAGGCCCCGCAAGATCTTCGAAGGATGCACACGGTCGCTGCGACACCATTTCTTGCTTTTCTGGTCCTCTTTCCGATGGACCTGGTGTGGCCGCCAGTCGCGAGGAAGGGCGCGCCGCAGCGCGCACAGTGTGTGTCGGCGAGAGAGGAGTCCGCGGGGTGGAGGAGGCGGGCACGTGTGGCATGCAAGGCTGCGAGATGGGGGGAGATGGGGGCGAGGAGGTGAGGGAGCGCGAGCTGGAACTTCGCGGTGGCCGCGTTGGGGGCAGCCTGCATCGCGGTCTGTGCGAGGTCGCGCGCGGTCGCGAGTCGCGACGATGCGCGCAGGCGCCGGGCAAACAATAAGGTTGGTGGCCAAATAAGGGAATACGCTGGGGTTAGGGTCGGGATTTAGCGTGGTTGAAGCATTGTTCTCGGAGCAGTCATTGTTCTCCTGCGAACGCTCAAATGGCCTTCCTTCTGCGCTCCCGCCCCCTCCAAACCGCCCTCTTCTGCCTCTGCCCACTCTACAGCGCTTCTCCTCGTCCCCACTAGCGACGATGTTGCACGGCACCCGTTCTCCCCAACACCGCACACAACACTCTATCTCGCGTCCTATGCCTGCCCCGGACGACGCCACCAGCTCTGCGGTGCGCCCCAAGTCGCCCCAGACGAGCCCCAGGCCAAAGCCCAAGATCCGCCGCCCGTCCGTGTCTAGCCCAATGACCTGGCTGTCGCGCGCATCCTCGAGCTCATCTACCTCCAACGCGCCATATGCGCCCTCGCGCCCGGTCCGCATCTCGGAGCCCCGTTTCGCGGACCCCGTGGAAGCATTGGCACACCAGCGTAGTGGCGTACTGGGAGCAGGCGCTATCGTTGTACGGACCCCCCAGGATGCTCTTGCTGGCCCAAGGGCCTCCGCGTCGTCCCCCGACCTCTTGACCTCCTCTCGCAGTCCGTCCCCCCGGCGCCTCATGTCGATGGAATATGAAGACCGCAATGACATTGAGCGTCCGGGCAGTCCCCCACTACCGCCAATCCCCGACACTGTATCAGAATATGAAGAAGATGAAGATGAAGTGGACGCAGCGGCCGAGACAGCGACATTTGATGATTGGCAGTCTACGTCCGTCACGTCCCACCCGCCGCCACCACCGTCGCGACCGCCACCGTCGATCCCCTCTATCCCTGACTATGATTCCGAGTTGGCCCCTGCGCGGCCTGTTTCCCCTCTCCGTCCATCAGCAAAGGCCATGGCTTCTGCTGCAGACTACTTCTCCTCGGCCCCTGCGGGACCAGGCGGCGTACCCGTCTCTCCTCCTCAATCGCCTTTCGACGCCATTCTCGTGTCGCCGGTGCCCAGCAGCACGCTTGAGCCCTCGAAGATCATTGTCTCGCTCGAGACGAGCACGGCAACACAACGCACAACCATGGCCACGCTGGTTTCGCGGCCGTCGTGTCTTGCGTCCTTCCTGCTCGGGCTGTTCCCCTCCGCCGACTCCGACTCACGGTCGGTTTACTCCACGAATAGCGAAGTCGAAAGCTCATTCAACTCGATCTTCCATCACCATCTTGCTTCCTCTGGTGTCCTGACCCATGCCTCGTCAAACCTTCATGTATTTTTGGACCGCCCGAGTGCTCCGTACGTATTCTTCATATTCAGAAGAAACCACCGAACTGACCATCCCTTGATAATCAGATATGCGCACATTCTAGCCTACCTGCGCTCACCTCACTCGACGCCCGAGTCGCCCGTCGCCCTTCCGCACGCTGCCCGACTCAACGGCTCATCAGCACGGCTCGAGGCGCTGCTCGAGCTGCGCGACGAGGCCTGCTACCTCGGCCTCGACGAGCTCGAACGACTCTGCACCGAAGAGCTCCGGCATCGCCAGGCGTCGCCCAGCAGCCTGGGCCTGGGCCTGCACATGCGCGGGTTCAGCAACGCGAGCAACCACTCCGCACGTAGCTTGCACACGCTGCGCGAGCGCGCGGAGCCGGCGGAGGGCGCGCTCGACCGCGCTGCGCTGCGCAAGTCGGACGACTCTGGGTTCGCGAGCGGGGAGGCGGGCGCGCGGAGGAGCGGGAGCAGTGCGGAGCTCGAGGCGCCGTGGCCGTCGCCGCCTGCGACGATTCCGCGCCCGAAGGAGCGTAGCCCGAAGAAGGACGCGTTCGCGTCGCTGAAGACGAAGCCGACGGGCGAGTGGATCTGACTGGGCTCCTATGCCTGCTGGGATACGCCCTGACCATATGATTGAATCGTTATGTTGACTGGTTCTTCCTGCTCTCACTGTGTTTGACATTTGACGTCGTCGCCGCGGCGCGGCACCTACATACTCTACCACCCACACTCGTTGTGCACACACCTACCTGCTGTATTGGCATGCGTACCACTATCCTTTTGCGTTACTAGCATCATGATTAACTGTATCACCGTCGTCGTTATCCTCCCGCTCCTTACTTGTAGCTTTCCGAGTCGTATTCGGTGCACGCACCGTGCATCTTGTAGCAGTATCATTAAGCATCAATAGATCGAGTACTCTGTAGTCATGAAACGGACATGACGTGTGACGCGCAGAGAACATCGTTAACGCGTTGGACGTGGGCGCTGTACCGAAGCTCTTCATCTACAAGGAGATGAAGGTCGCCAGTCTCCGAACGTGTACAAGGAAAGTCCAGCGCTGGGCGTCATGGAATACCCGGATACAGCATACAGCCTACTGCCGCGGTGCCCACAGGTCGTACAGCTCCCTATCCGCGGGGTCGAAGCACGTAACGAGCGCAGGGTCGGCGCGCACCGTGATTTTGCGCGCGGGCGTGCCATACGCGGAGGTCGGCGCCGAGGGGATGGGGCGGTAGAGCGAGCGTGACGGCTCGAAGACGCGCGAGACGTTCGACATCGTGGAGGACGTCGGAGACGCGTCCAAGCCTGGCGTGCGCTAGTAGGAGCGTGAGGTGGGCGTATGCGCGCGAAGGGGGATTTGGGACGGACCTCCGAGCTGCTAGCCTGGTGCGGGGTACCCGTGCCGCGATTACGGAGACCTGTGTCTGGAGTTACAGGCTCCCTAGCTATGAAAGCGACCAGGACCCGTTGAGTTCGAGTCTGATTTTCACGGTAAAAATGAGCGCACTGGGAGGCTTGAACGGGGGAGTGCTGAAGCGCGTCGAGGAGGCCATGACCGACGCCGTCGACGTCTATGCGAGCGAAACCTCCGCGGCGGTGTACGATCGAGGCGCGCGGGGGTGACGTGACTGACGCGACAAGCAGTTACGGCGCGATAGTCACGGTGTGGCACGGGGCGCGGAGCCGGAGGACTCGAGACAGGGTCGCGCGCTGCGTCCGAGCTAACTGCTCCTTGTCCAGTCCCCACCACCATGAACATCTTCAGGAGTCGTGCGTCCCGCTAACCCGCTCTACACTGCATGCGCCGCTGACCACACTCATTCGTGCACCAGTTTTAGGCAAAGTCTGGCGTGCGTGCACCCGCGGCGTTCCTTGCATGTGCATAGAGCCGCCACTCTGACATCACCGCTATCGCAGACGATCCCAACGCGGCCGAGGTCGTCAAGATCTCCGAGGGCCAGCTCTACCTCGTCCGCTCCGGCGCCGTGCGCGGCGGGCGCGAGTGCATGTCCGTCGCCCGCTCCCTCAGGCTTCCTGCCCATTGTATTCCGTGAAGCTGAGATTGGCGCGTCCCTGCAGATACAATGACGCCATGGCGACCATCCGCCGGGTGCCCTCGATGGAGCATACATTCCAGCTGGTGATCACGCGCGTGTACGAGGACGGCGACCAGGAGCTGCTCGAGGACGAGGAAGAAAGTGAGTGGCTTCAGCTCTGAAGCCTCATCTACCCATGGTCCTAAACACCGCCACCCTCCCCCCGCCACTGCCCGTGCGCATTAAAGCCGACGAAGAGCGCGTGTTCCTGGTCTGCGAGGAGCTCGAGTTCCGGACGGGCATGACCGCGGACCAAGAGCCGACGTTCATCTTCCGCGACCTCCAGGGGGACATCGACGAGCTGTACGAGTTCGTCGCGGCGGGCACGAACGAGCCGACGCGCGCGTTTTTCGAGACGTGCATGTACCGCGCCATGTACGAGCGCAAGTACCGCGCGAGCGCGGACGACCTCTCGGACGCGGACCTCCGCGAGTTCATCTGGCAGTGCGTGCTATTTCGATCGCTGCGGCGTGGAGTGGGTTATGTTAGGGTGTGTGTTCCTGACCGCCTCGTCTGGATAGGCCCCCCGCAGCAAAGAAGTCGAAGGGGAAGACGTCACGGAAGGCTTCCGCGTCTCAATCAGAGGAAGCACCTGCCGCTGCCGTCGAGGAGGTTTCGGTGGCAACCACTTCTGCAAGTCCCCCACCCAGTCCTGCGAGGCCGAAGAAGAAGACGGCAGCAGACCCGAACATGCCTGCGCTTGCCACGGAACTCGCAGAGCTGCATCTGTGGGAGAAAGAGCAGGGCCAATTCCTCAAGGAAGCCGACGTGACCGCACGGGTGGCAAACAATCCTGCTGGGGGCAAGTACGACTACTGGCTGGTCGCGTCGACGGACGAGGGCCAGCTGCTCGCGCACAGGATCTCGTCCGAGATGAACCAGCGGTGGTCTACCCGTGTACTCTCGCTCACATGGAATAACATCAGCGAGAACGGCGTGGGGAACAGCTGGTGCCTGCGGTTCGAGTCCCAGGAGGCGTTCGACGAGTTCCAGCGGGCATTCACCCGCGCGCAGTGGGAGGCGATGAACCAGTGGCCGTGGGAGAAGGCGAAGGTGTGTATGAATCACGCGTCCTCACTATAGGCTGTTGATGGTCCCTTTTGCAGTTTGAAGAACAGAGTTATGTCATGAGTTCGAACTCGGAAGATGTCGAGATGAAGGATGTGGAAGACGAGGAGGACGAAGAGGACGCCATAGCACAGGAGCTGGGTATGCAGCCAGCCCGTCGCTGCCACTTACATTGCCATCCTTACACTTCACTGCAGATAAGAGCGACGATGAGGAGGAGGAAGAGTACCCAGAGGAAGAGGATGACGTACCGGCGATGCCGAAGGGCCGCAACAAGCAGCTCATGGTGGGCTTCAAGGGCGACCGGTCGTATGTGGTGCGGGACGACAAGATCGGCGTGTTCAGTCATACAGGCCAGAACCAGGTCAAGTACTACGCGTCGATCAGCAATGTTTCGACACCCAAGGGCAAGGTGTTCAGCCCGAAACATGTACGCCCTACTCTTCTTTCAGCTAGATTAGTCCTGACCAGAATGTAGGTCATGCTGCACGACCAAGACACGAAGATGGTGCTCATGAACCCATCCGAGCCGAACTCGCTCTACAACCTCGACATCGAGCGCGGAAAGGTCGTCGAGGAGTGGAAGGTGCACGACGACATCACGGTCGACGCCATCGCCCCAGACAACAAGTTCGCGCAGATGACGCCCGAGCAGACGCTCGTCGGGCTCTCGCACAACGCGCTCTTCCGCATCGACCCGCGCGTGTCCGGCACGAAGATGGTCGACTCGCAGTTCAAGCAGTACGTCGCGCGCAACAAGTTCTCGTCCGTCGCGACGACCGAGGCGGGCAAGCTCGCCGTCGCGAGCGAGAAGGGCGACATCCGCCTCTTCGACTCGATCGGCAAGAACGCGAAGACGGCGCTCCCGCCGCTCGGCGACCCCATCATCGGCGTCGACGTGACCGCGAACGGCCGTTGGATCGTCGCGACCACGAAGACGTACCTGCTCCTCATCGACACCCTCATCGGCGAGGGCCGCTACACCGGCGCGCTCGGCTTCGACCGCAGCTTCCCCGCAAACGCCAAGCCGATCCCGCGACGGCTGCAGCTCCGCGCGGAGCACGTCGCGTACATGGACCACAGCGTGGCCTTCACGCCCGCCAGGTGCGTCTCATGATCAATCTCGCCGTTCCGCGTACCTTTACCTTTTGTGGGACTGACTCGTCGCGCGCCGTGCACAGGTTCAACATGGGCGAGGGCAAGGAAGAGAACGCGATCGTGACCTCGACGGGCCAGTACGTCGTCGCGTGGGACTTTGGCAAGGTCAAGAAGGGCCAGCTCGATAAGTACGAGATCAAGAAGTACGTACATATACGTCCGCGGCGCATGCGTGCCCGTGCGGCGCGCCCCGATTGGCCCGCGCAAGGCTAACGACTCGCGTAATTTCCCCCTCTTTCCAGGTACGACCAGTTCGTCGTGCAAGACAACTTCAAGTTCGGCGACGACAAGGAGATCGTACGTGTTCTCTCTCTCTTCCCCCTGCCCCTGCCGCATTTTCTTGTTGCTTGGCACGACGACGGGCTTCTCACGAAAAATTTGCTTGTCCCGTGCAGATCGTGGCCCTCCAGAACGACGTGCTGGCGATCAACAAGAAGAACCTCCGGAAGCCGACACGGGCCTCGCTCGCGGTCGGCGGCCGCAGCCGCTCGAGCATCGTGGACAGCCCGTACTGATTTTCGAGTGGCCAGGCCGCCGATCGTGGTGCAAATTTGCAGCGGGTGCCAAGGAGGGCCCGGGCGTCGTATTTCTGGAGAATTGCTTCCATGGGTAACTATGACTGAAACCGAGAAGAACGAAGACAACTCATTTGTATTACTGCCATCTTTCCCTTCCCTCGCTCGCCTCGTATTCTGACTCGACTCGCTCGGCGGTGAGGGCCTCGACGTCGCTCTACCGCGATACCCCCCGCTACTACTGGACCGCTCTTTTTGTATCGTTTCCGTTCCGCAGATCTCTCTTGTACTGCACTCACGAATAAATGAGGATATTGAACAATTACATTAATGATGAAGACTGCTGCTGTGGTCACGCGTACACACGGGGTACTATCCAACACTACAAGTGCGAACCCACTGAACCCCACATCCTGAACACCTCTACTTGTCGAGGCAGGTGGTCTCGATGATGATGCCGGTAACCCGGTAAGGGTCTGCAGGACGAAGCATGAGCGACTGGACGATGTAGAACGGAGAGAAGCAAACGCACCGATGTTGGAGGCCGGGCGACGGTCCTCGAGGTAGCCATAACCCTGGGCGCCGACGTGACGGGGGATACGGATCGAGGCGCCACGGTTCGCAACACCAGAGGTGAAGGTGCCGATGTGGCCGGTCTCGTGACGGCCGGTGAGACGGAGGTCGTTGTCCTCGCCGTAGACGGCGATGTGCTCGTTGTGCCTCTTCGCGAGCTTGGCGATCGCCTCCTCGATGTGCTTCATGCCTCCGGGCTCGCGCATCGCCTTCGTGGAGTAGTTGGTGTGGCAGCCGGCACCGTTCCAGTCGCCCTGGAGGGGCTTGGGGTGGAAGGAGACCTTGACGCCCCACTGCTCCGCGATGCGGACGAGAAGGTAGCGGGCCATCCAGAGGTGGTCGCCCATGGAGATGCCCTCGCAAGGGCCGACCTGGAACTCCCACTGAGAGGGCATGACCTCGGCGTTGATGCCAGAGATGTTCACACCGGCGTACAGGCACGCGCGGTAGTGGGCCTCAATCAGGTCACGGGCGAAGACCTTTCCGGCGCCTGGTGTAGCATTTACGTTAATGGGATGCTGAGGCGGAAGACTGGGCGGATCATATCAAAACGTACCAGCACCGCAGTAGTAGGGGCCCTGGGGACCGGGGAAACCGCCCTTGGGCCACCCGTAGGGGGTGCCGTCCATGTCGAAGAGAGTGTACTCCTGCTCAATACCGAACCAGGGAACGACGTCCTTGGCAAGCTCCATAACTTTTGCGGCGTGGTGGCGGTAGTTGGTGCGGTTAGGGGTACCGTCGTTGTTGTAGCACGCAGCGAGGACGAGGATGTTGTCGCCACCACGGAAGGGGTCCTTGAAGATGGCACATGGGCGGAGGTAGACATCGGAGTCACCGCCGGGGGCCTGGTTGGTGGAGGAACCATCGAAGTCCCAGATGCGGAGGGTTCCGATGTCGGTCACCTTCTTGGTGACGGTCTGGTAAAATGCATGAGCCGATTTGTTCGTACAGATCGCAGGACTGTGCTTACCGTGGTCTTCGAGCGGAGGCCACCATCGCCGTCAATCCAGACGTCTGAGAAAATCAGGCAGATGAGGATGCTACCCCACACGGAGATCGGGCTAGCGGGCGGGACATACACTCGGCCTGGACTTTTTCACCCTGGGGGAGGGCGAGGTAGGGAGCAAGGAGCTCGGGGTGGTAGGCGTGTGCGGCGGACGACATGGCGTGCAGAGAGGAGGATGTGGTGGTGAGAGGTTGGGAGAACGGTACTGAGTCAATTGATTAAAGCTATAGCAGTGGGGATATTTGCGTGTGTTTGTCTGGGGTACCCATCCCTTATCGCATCGAGCGCATCTAGCCGACGATCCACAAACGGCTGGGTCTCCTCCGGACCGCCTCCACCCTCGCGAGCGCCCGCGCCGCCCGCTATCTCTGCGCCCTCCTCGGCGGTGCGTGTCGACCGATCTCCCATCTCTTCCGTGCATTTTCTGTATTCGCTGCGGGACACTGACTCGACCTTTGAACGCGACGTTTCCCCGCCCTACGAATCAGGAATCTTGCCGGAACGCCGAGCCTTAACGGAGCTCCTCTGATTGGCTCCCACCCAGCGCGCTCTGTTCACCCACAGGGCACACGTCCAGCCGTGGAGATAAGGACTGCGACGGACGGCCGCCCCCGCCCTCCGATGATCATTTTCGCCGACCCGCTACTGCCTTCCTCCTCCGCCCGCCCGCCATAGACGTCGCCGCTGCCCGCCCATTCCTCGCCCCGCCCTCCTTCGGCGTAACCGTCCCGCTCCCAGGGGCGTCCGACGCCGTCCCAGATCCCCCGTCGCTCTCGTCCCCTGCGCCCTCCGGCTCCGTCCTAGACCCGTCTATCTTGACTCCATCGCGTTTGCCGACTTTCTGCACCAGACTAGTCACAAGGGACAGGAACCACGTCCCCTTGATCGATGGAGCTACGGCGGTGTCGCTGTCAACAGGCAGCAGGCTGCCGTCGGGTTCCAGCTGACGGGGGCGTTACGACATGTTGCTTTAAACGGGAAGATGCCTTCAGACTACTCACAATAAAGACGCTTTCTCCTTCCACGACTAGGTCCAGCCACCGACCCGCTACGACATTGCCGTCGTCGTCCATCCGCGCCCCGCCGCCCAGGTTGACTTTAACCTAAAGGAGAGTCGCTGTCGGTCTCAAGGTTTAGGATCGCCCGGTCGCCACATACCTTTCGCTGGCCTTCTACGGGCGTCCCCTTCGTACCCCAAGCAACAGCACGAGCTTGGTCTACGATTTGTTGAACACGCTTCACATCCCGATTATAGTTCATCTTTTGAACCAGATATTGTAGCCCCGAAGTCAGAATGACCAAGAAAGTAAGAACAGTCTACAGAATGTGTCATTAGCGTCCGCTTCTCCCGGGAAGGTGGGTGTACGGCTTACCCCGATTCCTGGACGGAATCTAGAATAGTAGTAGCCAGTACCCCTCCATTTGGGCACTCCGTTCTTGTAGAAAAAGTCGTAGCTAAAGGTCTGGATGAGCGGGTCGCATTACATGAGCTTCTGGTAAACGCACCGTTCACGTTTCTCTGCGTTTCGCAGAATAGCGGCGACAACACCCAGGCGTGCAAAACGTTCGTGCGCGTTCTTCACACCCTTGTTCTTGTCCGGGCTACAGTCGGTCAGTTAAGCTTGGCTTTGCGCATATATGTGCCAGCAGTAATTGACGCACTGCAGCTGCAGACTCTTCCTCCTGTACGCCTTCGAGACTTCGTTCGTAGTTGCAGTGGACGGGATGTTCAACCAAGAGTAAAAGGTTGTCCCCTTGCCTGAAAAGCTGGTGTAAGGGGGTAGGCGGATAAACTCGCGCTGGTCACTTACCCTCGGTCGACTCGATCGCGCTGACCAGGTCGAATATCTCATGGTCCTCCTACACGCCACAGTTGTATAAGCCTCCAAACCCTACCGCATCTTGTATGCGCTCACCTTGGTCCATCTGTAATGGGTTTGGACGCGTGTCAGCGGTGATTGCTCTCTGAGTGCCGCAATAAACACGTACGCGACTACAGCCGTTACCAGAACAGCCAAAAAGGCAACGAGATGAAGAATCCTCATGGTATGCGCTCAGCTGCACGAGCGACGTGCGCAAGGAGCGTGATGGTGGAGACAAGACCGGAAGGGGGGAATGAGTGAACCTGGAGAAACGCGACGGACGAGAGAGGCGCGTTCCTGCCACCGAGCTCGATCAATGTGCCCGATCTCACTGTCACGTGGTTATCTAATCTCCAGGCAAACACCTGCGATGAGCTCTGCACTCGAGCACATACTCTTCGATAGCAGCGGCCATGGCCCCTCGACGCAAGTGCCATGTATGCGGCTCCAAACAATGGCACAAAGAACCGACGAGCGGTATCGTCACCTGCAGCGAAGGGCACGTTCTACAGGTGAGAAGCCGACGCCTCTCGGCATGATCTTCACACTGACTCGAGTGTTGTGTAGAATTACCGCACAGAAACGCACGAGGTCACCGAACTGGGGCCCCATGCCGTGAGGAAACGTACTTTGAAGTCCGGGAGGAAGAAGAAAGAGCGGCAGAGTAAAGCCGATCCGAAACGTTGGTTCAAGCACTTTGTTCGCGCGAGGAGTCCTATTCTGACCCAGCATTCAGTTTATCATGGCGAGCGCGCACGCTTCCACTACTTCCAGTGTTTGCAAGTGCTGTTTCGCATGCAAATTTCTGCTTTGATCCGTCTATGGGAGCTTCCCCCAGAATTCGAGGTGCGGGGCCGAATTCGTCTGCATGAGTTCTGCCGGCTCAACATGCTGTAGTTAATTTGCAGGGACATTTGGGCTCTGAATCTCGCTTTGCTACCAAATCCACCCACCCCAGAGCCTCTACTCCACGCGCTTGACGGCTCCGAACAGGACCACGCGTCGAAAGCCAGCTCCTCGCCGCGACCATCACCCGAAGCAGACGAGCAGAACGAGCGGGAAGAACGAGCAGACGGCAGCGACGCGGACCAGTCATCTAGCTCGTCTGGCTCCTCTTCGGTCTCGGAATCGGATGATGAGGAGCTCGAGGAACTCATGCGAGAGAACTCCGAGACCCCGTCCGATGATGACGACGAACCTACAAGCACGCCTAGGCCAAGGCCGACCGCCCGAAGGCCGCGGAAGCGACGGACGTTTGGCCACTATGACACCCCTGCGAGCACAGTCTCGTGCCTAGTCGTGGCCTGCTGGACGCTCAGGCTCCCAGTGATGTATGTGGACTTCGTGAGGTATGTGACTATGCTGCATCATCATTAGTCGATCTTGGGCTTAATGCGAGCGGAAGGTCTGTAGAGAGCTACGAGTTACCATACCTAGACCCACTGAGGTTACTCCCTGAGAGTATGACGTCCCATCTCAGAAAGCATACCGTGCAGGCTCTGTCTCCGCACGTATGTTATTTCGCATGATGTAGATCGTCCACTCACAAACGTGACATATAGCATCCACCCTCGCCTCTATACCTCCACCAACTAGCGTCTCGTCTGGCAAGATTGATGTACTCGACTTATGACATCTACACACCAGAGATGAATGCTGCGCCCATTCTCTGGAAATCCGTGCGCTGCCTTCACGGCAATCGTGCGTATCTCGAGGAACTCCATTTCTTCTTTTACTCACGCAAGATCTAGCCCTCATATACGTCTTGACTAAGCGACTCGCACGGCTGGTGTCCATTCCATTGACCCTGCATCGATCTCTGGCGCCTGCCCTGGTGCGCACCAAGAAGCGCGACCCGACATTCCACAAACAAGACAGTGCAGTCCCCGAAGTTGCGCTAGTCTCAGCCGTCATAGTGGTCATGAAAATGGCATACGGTTTAGACGGGTCGCCCAGGTACTAGGTTCGCACATAAACGGAGAGTCGCATGTCTGACACGCTACTCTGCAGACATCCTCAAAATGCGGAAGACCCTGCATGTGCGCTGCCCGTCCTCTCCGAACTCATTCGGGCTATCCGGAATGCAGAAGAGACGCGCGAGGCCGCTGTCTCTCCAATGTCCACGGAACACCACAGGTACGTTTACAAGGCGGTGCCTATTGCCGTGCAGACTGACTGTATGAATTGCAGCTCGGTGCTTGATATGGACGACCAGATGCTGGATGATTACCTGCAATTCTGTGAGAAAGCCCTCCTTCCCCGAGAAGACCGAATGCCCGGTAAGTCTTCCTCCGCAGTCCCTGCGCCCGCAGAGGAGAACGCTGAAACCACGCTTTAGCGCGAAATGTTACTACGACGAACTTTCCCTTGCCCGAGAACCCCGTTCCGCGCCCCACGGACAGCGAACGGGTGGGCTCCGCGCAAGCAGATGCGGATTACCCCGGAATGAACGCGAATACCATCGACGACAGCGCGGATGCGCTTAGGCCTGGGCAGAAATACCCGGTCTACAACACACAGGATATTTTGGGCACCGTTCCCGAGGACCTGGAATTGGTGGTTGCACGGGCTGCAAGCTGGGCAGGCGTGGACGAAGATTACATCCTCGGCGTGGTAGAACGATTCGAGAGGCGGGTCTTGCGATGGTGGGAGAATGTCAAGCGGAAGGAACGACATGCGAGGTCGTCTGCTTCAGAGTAGGCTACTCTTTTCTGTGTCCCGTTACTTGACGTTCGTTCCAGACTCCCATATGGATGCAACATTGTGCGTGGTGCAATCGAGCCAATATGATCTGCGGAAAACGCTTGCGGCTTGGGAAATTCACAACACCTTCCGTTTTGGCACGCAACACCACGCGCGTTATGGTGCTGAGTCCACGCGTCGTCTGACACCGCCTCAGAGAGTTCGTCCCGGACTGCGCTTTTTAGCATCGCCTTTGCCGTTTCAGGTCCCGGATTTGCACGATGCTACAGGGGTTAGTAATCTGCTTTAGCAAAGTGCACTGTTCCTCCAGTTGTATACCCGGTCTTACCCCCCTTTCAGCCCCTTTGTGCCACACAAGCTCCCTGAAACATGTGTTGTCCCCACACTCCGGCTTCTTGCAAGAGTCTATCGCATCTCGTCGCACGCTGAGTATATGCGCTGCTGCATGTCCGTAATATCATCCAGGGCACCACAAGGCAGCAAGGTGCACAGCAAACTTCCGAAATTGGAGGCCGGATCGACCGACTTGCAGGTCAACGCGGAGCACCGGCAACAGGAGATCATTTGCGCCGGACATGAAATGGTCAAAATCAGCCCTGGATCTCTCATCCAGCGAATGAGGGTGCGTCTCGGTAACTAAATGGGGGTTGCGCGAATGATGGTGCAGACAATATGGCCGGGCGGGGCGCGCAGCGCCCAACAACGCACCCATATGCACAGCCGTCGGAGTCGGAGGTGCGGCGCGATTGGTTCACTCCACAACGTTTTTGTCCTGAGACGAACCTTCCCTCATCGCCGCCGGTGCGCTCGGGGAGGGATGCAGTCCATTCGGGGGGCTTTTGTCTTATCGTTGCCGGGAGTGGCGAGCGCGTGCTTCCGGGCGCATCTGAGGGCGCATCACTATTGGTCCTCAGCTGTCTCCGGAGCGGGTGTCTGCGTGCTTTGGGCGTCGTGCTAAGTCCTGCAGGTTTCAGCACGGTCATACGCGCAGAAATTTGCTGACCTTTCTGGGTGAACGGATAAAAAGGTAGGCCTCGTAACCTCAGACGACACCCCGCTTTCCCTACTTCTCCTCCTTCCCCATTTTCTCCTTCCTCCCGAGCCCTCTTCTCTTCTCTCCTGTAATGATTTCTACGCTTTACTTGTCGCTTGCTCTCGTAGCTGGTGCCTTCGCCCAGTCGTCTGTGTCTCCTATTGCGCAGAAGATCACTGCTCTCCGTGATGCACCCACACAAGTTGACAGGATCAAGCTCCTTGACAAGGATACGGATGTGAGCCTCCTCCTTCCAACGACGACCCTTCATTCCTGCTCACAAGTGCCTAATAGTTCACCTTCAATTTCCTCAACGCTACTGCTACGAAGGGTGCTGGTGGTGCCGCCGTCGGTGCCACTGTCGCCAACTTTCCCGCGCTCGTCAACAATGGTAAGTGCTTCAGCCGCCAAAACCTCTGCTACATACTCAACTGTGGTCTTCAGCTATGGCTATGACGATCGGGTTCTTGGGCCCCTGCGGTATGAACACGCCTCACACCCACCCTCGCGCCACCGAGATGCTCTACGTCGTGAACGGCACTCTGTCGAGCGGCATGATCGCGGAGAATGGCGCCCGCTTTGTGTTCAACACACTCGAAGCCGGTAGCGCTATGCTCTTCCCCAAGGGTTCCATCCACTTCCAGCAGAACGAGGGTTGCGGTGAGTGCACGTTGTACGCATGTTCCTGTCATATCATGCTCATATGCGTATGGTTTCCAGAACCGATGATGTTTGTCGCTGCGCTCAACCACGAGGATCCCGGCGTCGAGTCGATCGCACAGCGTTGTACGTCACAGACCCACCCTCATTGCAAACCTGCAGCTGATCATATCCTCAGACTTCGGCCTGCCCCCTGACGTTGTCGCGGCGTCTCTCGGCGACATCGGCGTACAGGAAGTCGCCGGCATCGAGGACATGGTCAGTACCACATCATCACAGCCCATCCAAGTCGTTACTAACTCCGCGGCCCCCTAGATCCCTGACAACATCGCGCTCGGCACCCAAGAGTGTCTCGACCGCTGCGGGATCAAGCGCGACGGCCAGCCGACCACCCAGCGCCAGCCGCGCAACGCCAACAACGCGCTCCCGGGCCAGTCCAGCGGCGACTGGGCAGCGACCTCCACCACCGCCGCGAGCTGGCAGACGACCGGCTCCGCGTACGCGACGTCCACGTCCACGCACTACTCGCGCGACACGCAGCAGACCGGCGCGCTCTTCGGCGCGGTCGCGGAGGACGCGCAGACCGTCGTGAGCAAGGGCGTGCCGAACGGGGTGCTCATCGCGCTCATTGCGGTCGTGGGCGTCATGGGCCTCGGCTACTGCGCGATCGCGGTCGTGTACTTTGTGAGCCGCCGGCGCGCGGCGAAGGAGAAGGCGGCGAACCGCTGGTACGTGCGCCCTGAGATGGCGGGCCGCACGCTCGTGCCGACCACCGAGGAGCGGGGCGACGAGAAGTACGACGCGCCGGCTTAAGGGCTACATAGTGAGCGGCGTGGGCTGAGGCTCCTTGGCGGCGGTTACTACCCTAGAGCGTTCTCTTTTTAGTTTATGCATGGACTTCACGGACTGACCTTCTCAGCTGTAGCTTATACTCCTTACTCTGTTTTACGTAGCGGGATGCTTCCAATGCACGTAATTTGCGAAGCAAGAAAGGGAGCGAGTTTCCTTAGACGGACAAGCTTTCACCGCCCTCCCTGCCCCCGGGTAGCAACGTTCGTCAGTATAGCATTTTAGTCGGCTACTCTTCGTTCCCCGAAGTCGAGACCTCTCAACGGCCATCGTTACACGCACCCCATGACGAATGACGAGAGCGCATGTTCCGCACACGCAACATGTCGACCGAGGTACGCAGCAACGTGCCTCAGGTCCCGGGTTGCTCGGGACCTTATCTAGGAACGCCAATATCCATACTTGTGGGTGCTTGTGGGTCCGCCGCCCTGGCCGCATATGTCGACCTCCCTTCCAAGCTTCCCCTTGCTCGCTCCACCTCGACACCCCGCGGCCGCAGCGCGCAGCTTCAGCGCCGAGCGAAAGGCTCCAACTCGACGTGGTTCTCTCCACACCACCAGGCGCGAGGTTCTCCGCCTCTACCAATTTCTCTCTCTCGGTTATGCCGTACTTCTTGGGCGCTTGCAATCCGACTGTCTGTCTCTCGAAACAATTCTGCTGTATTCCGCTCGTCTGAAACTCAGGCGCATTCTTCCTGTCTAGTGCGTAGTGGCCGGCAGGTGCTATGATTTGATTCACTCCATACAGACAACATCGAGCTTGGCACGTCTTCTAACATGGTCGTACTCTGGTTCAGTCAAGACTCAAGAGGCCCGGTACATCGCGGGGCATGTGGCCCAATAACATGATATTTACCGCTAAAAACTAACAGAACGCAGAGCACGAAGGGTAGAACGCGAGATGAAGTGAAGAGGGGAGAGCAGGAGGCGAGAGAGGAGGAGAAAAGAACGATGACGTGGCGAAGAGGAGCGAGAGCAGATGCCCAGACCACACCCGCTACCGGATGCCCACATAACCGTGGATGCCTGCACTAGCGGATGCCTATTGAATAGATGCCTACTTTAAAGTAGATGCCTGCAGAAGCAGACGCAAGCGTCCGCGGCGGGGAGGAGGCGGCATGCGGGTGCACGAACTTCGGGCCAGAGCAAAGAAGCGCCCGCGACGAGCGCTAAATGCACCTGACGGATAAGGAAGGAAGTCCACGTGGGCAAGCGCGAGGAGGCAAGCCGCTAAATAAGGAGTTGAGGCTGTGCTAGATATGTAAGCGGACGCAAGGGAGCAGGTACGCCGTAAACTGACGCGAACCACAACGAACTAGAGGAGGGAGAGGTGCGAGTGAAGTGTGAGGCTGTGGGTAGGGGGCGAGGGCAGCACAGGAAGAAAGGAAGCTGAGTACGACTGCTGGGAGAGGCAGCGCCATTCCGCTGACAGTACGCAACCAGAAGCGGATACAAACGAAGTATAACAGGAGCAGAGAGCAGCGGCTTGAACCGCTAGTAGGGCGGTGGAAGGAGAAGCAGAGAATCTAGGGGTGGAGGGGATTAAAGAGGGAGGGACACCGAAGCAGATGGGGTGCAAATCGGATTAACCCAAGGCAGGCGTAGAAGCTAAGCAACGAGGATACCTGAGGAACGGCGATAAGGACGGGGAAGCAGGAGCGCCACCAGCTAACACCATGCCTGCTATAAGCCAATTAGGAGAGCAGATGAACTGGCGGGTAGACGGGGAAGAGTCTATACAATTTTAAACGCTCAGCTAAGCGCGTCGTTTAAAGCCATGAAGCGAGCATCCAAATTCTGAACCACCCTCTACACAGACCACCATGATCAACACTATACTGGCAAAGGAGCGAGCTAGTACACCCATAAACACCCCCACCCACTCTGAAAAGAGAGTTGTGTATTACGACATCCCTATCCGGCCCCGCGTCCCTCTCCACGTCGGCCAGGAGGTCGAGGTGATGACCTTGAAGTCGTGCCAAAGCCTCTTCCCAGAGGACGAAGGACACCACGCACCGCCGCGATACACTGCCCACTCCGCTGGAATCGTCGGAACGGTAATAGCGATGGCAGCGATCGACGAAGCCAACACCGAGATCGTGGTTCGGAACGAGTCGCCGTGGTCGGAGGTGACGCACGCATACCTCGCAATCCAACACGTCCAGGACGTAACCGTCTACCTGAGCCTCTGGCAGAGACTCCTACGGGCAACGATCCTCCGGCCGATCGCAAGAATACGCGAGGTCCCGCTGGAGGCAGATGCGGTGGTGTACGAGAGCAAAAACCGCATCACGAGGAGGAGCGAGGACCACCCTGCACGCATAGAGCAGCGCAGCATGTACGTGGAGCCTACCCACGGACCGGTGAAGCAGCTCGGACGGCGGGGCGGAAGGAGGACCGTGGACCGCGCGGGGCGCGCTGGGAGTGGAGAGGACTCGGAGTAGGAGGAACTGGAAAGGCAGACGTGGTACTAGAAAGGGATGTAACGAGCGCTGAATGATAAGGCTCCGAGGCAGCGGAGACGGGCGATAACGGTGGCGAGTGATGCGCTAAAATAGGCAGACGGGAGAAGACGGAACCACTGATGCTTCGCGGGATTAACAAGAGTAATGCGAGCAGGAGGATGTGCGCTGGGGAGAACCGACGACCGAGCAACATGATGCGGCACAAGCAGAGTGGACTAAAACATAGTACGACGAGGACAAGAGTCCGTAAACTCGATAGAAACAGCGCACCAGCTCTGCTCTGACATGCCCGACGTCGGAATGAGACGTGAGTGTGCTAGGTACCCGAAGAAGGAGTGCACCGGAACATGCCGAGTGTCTACAAATGGAGATAACGTGTCTTGAAAGAATGAACAGGCGCCCGAAAGAGTAAGGAGAGGAAGTGCAAACCGAAGAGAGAAAGGGCGCGCGCGAGCACGTTGAAGAGGCTGAGTGAACGCGCGCGAGGCGCGATGGCGAGGGTAAGCGTACCGAACGAGAGGCATACGCCGAGCAGACGCCGAGCGAGCTCAAATAAGGGCAAGGGTGCGCGCAACCCCCCCATTTCTCCCCCACCACCTCTGCACCTGCGCGCGCTGCTCCCGCCAACGGAGAAGTGACGTCGAGGCGCGGCCCCACCACCGGAGACCTCTCCTATCCCCCCGCCACACCTGCCTAGCAGAATGGACACGCCCTCACCCTCTGGCACCCCGCCTCCACCGCCGCTAACGCAGCCCCCAGCGGCAACCCAAGTATGGCGGCCTACTACAACGCAAGCTGCTACGCAGGTGCCGTTTGAAAAGAGAAGAGCGCGCCCGAACGCGAGGGCAATGGAGCAACGAACGGCGACCTCGCAGCCGCCGCCGTCCACGCAGCCACCGCGCAGACATGAGGAGTCGGAGGAAGAGGGTGACCAGAGAGATGCGAACGTAGAACTCGGTGAGCGAATCAGTGCACTGTGTCGAAGGCAGAATAGCATGGGCCTACCTCCAAGCTCCCCAGTCGACTCCCGGGACAGCACGCCGACGCCGCCGGAGCGCAATAAGCCGCGACGCGCAAACAGAGAGCTCGGCGCGCCAGCGCAGACTGAAGAATGGGAGGAGGGCGAACGAGGGCGTGGGAGCCAATCCGAGGACGAGGACGAGATGACGAAGAGCGAGGCGGAGTGGGAGGAGAGAGCGGCGTCGCCTCCCGTGCCCCAGTACGAGCTGAACTCTGGGAGTAATGTAAGCAGGCGAGCTGACACTGGGAGGAAGGTCTGACCGTGATAAAGCAGGACGAGGGCGAGCTTGAGGACCCGTTCTACCATCGAGTAGAGGCGCAGCCCGGCGCGCGAGTGATGGAGCGCGGTCGGAAGAGACAGCGCACGAGCTCGCTCGAGGACTGCGAGCAAGAGGCGACCAGAGATGTCGTGTCGAAGCCCCCTCAGCACGCACCGCCGCAGCCGACGCAGACACCACTCGCGATGGACGGCACGAGCGGGAGACGAGAACAAGTAGAAGACGCTCCGTCGCACCCGCTGCCGCAAGCAGCACAGCTCGATCGCCAGACGATCATTGCGATACTCGTCAACAAGGCTAGAGCGCAGTATCACGAGACGGTGATGACACTCGCACGCGAACTGAACGTCACCATCGAAGTCTCTGAGACGCTCATCACTGCGGCAGACTTTCACTCAATCTTATACGGCGTCCCGCAACTCGGCGGCCAGAGACCACCACCGTCGATCACGCACCCGCAGATCGCGGCGGACGAAGCCCGAACGCGCGAACGGATCCTCAGGCGGGGCGAGGCAGCAATGCTGAGGCCATCGGACTCGGACCCCTCGATCCGGTCCCCAGCCCCGCTCCTGCCACAGACGGCGGCATCGCTCGCGATGGAAGAGGCGGGCGTGTCAGCGGCCACGGGGAGAACGGGGCAGAGGGTGACGGTCCAGAGCGAGCGGGTGGCGCCAACACGCGATCCCAGAACAAGACCGAAGCCGACCAAGGCGATGCAAGAGGCGCACTGGCCGAGGCACCAGGACGGGAACGGCCAGAGCGAGGACGCGAGGATGGAGATCGACCAAGACGAGTACGGCGGCTTGGACGCGTCGACGATGCGAAGCACCTCCAAAACATGCGACCGTGGCGCCCCCTCGGCCCTACCGCCGCCCGCGCACCCACAGATGAATCCCATGCGTCCCCAGAGTATGAACAGGACGTGGTTTAAAGCAAAGGAGGAGTCCGGAACGACCGCGGCGCCGTCTGCGACGAGAACACGCGAGGACTACCGGCGCGCAATTGCCTCACTCGACTTCGTCTCGTCACAGGACGGGTTCCCGATGGTTCAACCACGCACTTCGCTGGACCGAATCAGGGGAATGGAAGGCACGAAGATGCTCGAGGACTGGAGGAAGTGCGATAAGAACCAGCGATGCATCGTCGATGTTCATGGCCCGGTATCCGAGAACGCCACTGCGACCTCGGCGATTCTCGAGGGGATCTTCACCAAGATCCTGGGCACCGACGACTACACCCTGAAGGCCCCACCGAACGCGAGAGGAGCAGAGCCGGGGAAACGCGCGTCCGCGTGGCTCCTCTCGGGAATCGCGGAGCTAGCACAGTCGGAGATGGTCATCCAGTACGCGTTCTCCAGAAGCGACATAGCGTTCTGTGTGTACGCGGGCGAGGTCGTCATTCCGCGCTGCATCGGCGGTTTCGACGGCTGCACCCAGCGGAACGACAACGTTGCCAGGAATGTGTTCATCGCGGAGTTCGAGGACGAGGCCATGCGAGCAGCAATCGAGAAGCTCGTCGTGAAGAACGCGAAGTTCAGCGGGATGAGACCTAGCGACGCCGTCGACTACATCATCAACACGATCGACGTCGAGCTCAGGCGGGCCAACGAGGACGACAAGAACTCGCCCCTCGTCGCGTACGTGTACATCGAGTCCCCGACGGACCGCGCGAGCAAGTGGGACGAGTGGCGGAAGGGTGTTCACGACCACACGTTCTCGGAGGCGACAGGCAGGCCGATCAAACCGCATGGAGACGTGCGATGCGGTGATTGCCATGGGACGGACCACACAACCCCCCAGTGTCTGTTCGGTGACGTAGACGACTGGGTCACGGGGAGTGTCGCGGCGATGCGGCGTGCGCAGTCCCACCAGCAGCGCAACGCGCAGGCCGGCCCGTCGAAGCAGAAGCAGAGCGACTCGAACCGTCGCGCGACGGACTACAGGAAGCAGCAGGAGGGCAACAAGAAGAAGTGGGTTGAACGCAGGCGTGATACGGACTATCACCACGATGGGGACGACGCGGGCGAGCGGCGACAAGGTGGCGGAGGAGGCGGGAAGAGCCGCAACCGCTCTCCGCAGATGAACAGGGGGTACCACCACCGCAACTAGCCGCGAACGGAGAGACATCGAGCGAGGGCGGCGGGGCGGGTGGACGCACCAGAGTAGCGGACTTCTTGACGAGTACAGCGACGAGCGCAGCATGTACTAGCCTGTTTGGCGCATCGGGCCGACACTAACATCCCCAAAACAGCAATATACCTTCTTGGCGAAAACTGAGAGGCGTGTACAGGAACTGGCCGGACTGTGCACGTAGGTCCTGCTGAGAAATCGTAACCTGAACTAGCCAGGCGCAAGAATCTCAGCAGAAGGCTCGCCTCGGCCCAAATCTACTGACCTTCGGGGACAGGAAAGCCGAGGCGTCTAAACCCAAACAAACGGCGGTCTATTGAGACCTCGACGTGCCGTGCCGAGAGGCTGAAGCCAGCGGACGTAGAGCATGAGCTGGACATGTGATACGAAAGCGTCAGTGCAGAGTCGACCGCGGGACCGGTATATGCTCCCTGACCGCGCAGTAGTTGTTGCAACTGCGTGGGACACCTGTGCAACTCCTGAATCTCAACAGAACACAAACCATAATGCATCGGGAAATCACCATGGTCAAACGGACACAGGCCTCGAAGGCACCGGAAGGGCTGCGGGCCCCTCCGTCAACCACGGTTCTAATGAAGGTGCCAACGAGTACGGTGGCGGCGCCGGGGACGCTCGAGTCAACGGCGAGGGGCAAGAAAACATGTTGCGGAGGAGGAATGAGATGAATGGGAACGAAGTACGACAGGAGAGACAGCAGCGGCGCGGGAAGAGGCGGGAAGAGAGATTGGCGCAGAAGAGTGCAGCGAGGATCGCCTCCTTGAACATGAATGGCTTCGGGTGTCTAACGAGGGACCATCCGGACAACAAGTGGGGCAAAATCTATCGATTGATGAGCGAAAGAAGGATCGGAGTGCTTCTACTACAGGAAACTCACCTCACGGAGCAGAGACGGGTGGATGTGCAGAGAATGTTCGCGGATCGGATCAAGATCTACGCATCTGCGCATCCGACGGCGCCGACACAACGAGAGGGCGTCGCGATTGTGATAAACAAGAAGATAATAAGCGCAAAGGCAGTAACGTCGACTGTCATAGTCCAAGGAAGAGCAATACAGATCACGACCCCGTGGAAGGGGGGGGAAGAGAGGAACATACTGTGCATCTACGCCCCTACATCTGCGGGAGCACACGAGAGGAGGCAGTTCTTCAAGGAAGTGAAAGAATGGTACGAAACGCACCCGACTCACCCAAAACCGCATGTAGTGGCCGGGGACTTCAATGTTGTAGAAGACCAAATAGACAGAGTGCCGGTGAGCGAGGGCGGGGCAGATGTTTCACTGGAAGCGCTGGATGATCTCAAGTCAGCGCTGGGGCTACTAATGGTGGATGGGTGGAGAGCAACGTACCCGAACACGAGAGACTTCACCTTCCAGCGAACATCGGACGGCAGAACGACGATGTCCAGACTTGACAGGATCTATGTAACGAGCGAGGCATCGAGGTGGGCAAGGGAGTGGGAGATTGAGCCAGTGGGGGTTAAGACGGATCATAACCTTGTCTCTGTGCTGATCACAACGCCGTCGGCACCCGTGGTGGGGAAGGGGAGACCGGTATTCCCTCTGAACCTGCTGAAAGACAAGAAATTGGCGAAACTGATGAAACAGGAAGGAATGAAGACAATCCGAGAGCTCGACGAGATACATCGGGAGGGCCGGACGCAAGAACGGAATGCGCAAACGGCTCTCATGAATCTCAAAAAGAACTGGCTAATAATTGCGCGCAAATACGAGAAGACAATCATCCCGGGCATAGTAAAAGAGACTAAAGAACTCGAGAAGAGAGCACATTACCTGCAAGACTTGGCTGATCCCCCGGATGACGCGAGGACCGTAGAATTGGGGATGATCACGACGCAGATCAGAGTCTTGAAAGCAAGGAGAATCAAACAGCAGCAAGTGAAGTCGAGGGCGAGATACCGGGTCCTGGGGGAGTCTCCGACCAAGTACTGGACGAGTTTAAACAAGGAGCATGCACCGAGGGAGCTGATCCCGGCCTTTGAACGCGAGGGCATGAGGGACGGGGCGGGGGAGAAGGTCTATGAAACGAATACGGTGAAAATGGCCGAAATGGCGAGAAAGCACCATGACGAGCTACAACAAGACGGTCCGGATGTCCGGCCGAGGGAGCAGAGGCAGCGGGATATGCAAACGGCGCTGAATAGTCTGCAGCAGGGAGTATCGGAGGAGCAAGCGGATGAACTGGCAGCACCAATTGACTGGGAGGACTGCGAACTTGCCTTGAAGTTTGCAAAGACGGGAACGGCCCCGGGATTGGACGGAATCCAATACGAGGTATGGAAGGCGATGCACGCGCGGTTCGTGGAGGACTCGAGGCACGAGGACAGGCAGAAATTGGATGTGCTACGCATCCTACAGGCGGCTTTCCGAGATGTACAAGTACACGGAGTGTGCCCAGGATCGACGCTGGCCGAGGGGTGGATGTCTCCGATCTACAAAGAGAAGGGAGAACTGACAAAAGTAGTCAATTATCGCCCCATCACGCTACTGAACACGGACTACAAACTGTTGAGTAAAATCATGGCGATCAAGCTTGCGGTAGTGGCTCCGGACATCGTACATGAAGCACAAGCGGGCTTTGTCCCGGGGAGGCGCCTCCACAACCATACGCAGCTGGCACGTATGATGATGTCGTGGGCGGAGACTAAGGAGGTGAACGGCGCCATCGTAGCACTTGACCAGGAGAAGGCATATGACAAAATTGATCACGAGTACCTATGGGCGGTGCTTGAGAGACTTGGGATCCCTAGGAGCTTCATCAACATGATCAAGACCCTCTATGCGAGTGCGGAGACGTCGGTGGTGATAAATGGAGTAACGAGCAAGAAATACAGGATATACAGGGGGGTGAGACAGGGGGACCCCTTGTCTTGCCTGTTATTTGACCTAGCAATTGAACCCCTGTCTGCGATGATAAGAGCGTCGAATCTTCGCGGGTTTGAGATACCGAAGTCAGTAACGGCACTCAAAGCTACCCTCTTCGCGGACGACACGACGGTGTATCTGGCGGAAGAGGACGACTTCCAGACCCTACAGGACATACTTGACACCTGGTGCTCGGCGGCCAAAGCCAAATTTAACATCGTGAAGACAGAGATAATTCCGATAGGAACAAAAGAGTATCGAGTAGCGATGGCGGAGACATACGCCGCGACGGGGAAATGGAAGAATTACCCGCAGGGAATACATGTGGCAAGAGAAGGCGAGGCGGTCAGAATTCTGGGGGCTTTCTTTGGCAATGGAGTCGAGCAAGCGGGTGTATGGACAACGAAGCTGGCTAAAATTGAAGGCGCGATGAACCGCTGGAAGAAAGGCAGTGTCACCGTGAACGGGAAGAAGCAGGTGGTACAGATGGTCGTAGCGAGCATGTCTCAGTTTATGGCGAATGTGCAAAGAATGCCGGAACATGTCACGAAGAGACTAACGAAGTTGATCCGAAATTACATCTGGGATGATAAGCACATTGTCCCAGTAAGTATGGACCGTCTGTGCATGCCCTACGAGGCGGGAGGTCTGAACCTACTCGACCTGGAAGCCCGTAATGAGGCGATAGACGTCATGTGGCTGCGGGCGTACCTAAACATGGGGGCGAAGAGGCAACTGTGGGCGCTGGTGGCGGACGATTTGTTTGCGACTGCAGTACCAAAGAACGTGTTCCCGCGCGAACGGGAGTTGAGAGAGAACGTGTTCACACAGTCTTGGGAACCTAAGCTGAGTGAACTCCCACAGGAGCTCAGAGCGCTGGTGAAAGTGGCAAAGAAGTATGGCCTCCAACAAGAAGGCCTTGCGTTCTCGAAGCAGATACTGCGGCAGATGCCGATATGGGCGCATAGGCAGATAGACAAGAAGGCTCTGAGGAGACTAGCGTTGAAGTCGTCGGTCACAACCTGTCTCAAATACAAGCATAAGCTGAGAACGGTGGGTGAGTGTGAGGGACTTGCCTCTGCGCTCACCGACCCGACGCATAGAAGAGCGAATAGGTGTACATGCACGAATTGCGAGGCGGTGATTGTAAAAGCAAGATGCGCGCACCCGGATAGGTGCTTCGAGCGCGCGAGAAAGCTAATGGATCTACTCCCGTCGAAGTGGGATCCGCGGGGAGTACACCCAGAGGACTATGAGGAGGAGCAGATGAGAGCGGCATGGGAAGCAGCAGGGGAAGCAACAGTCTTCGACCGAAGCGTGACGGTTAAAGGTACGCTGGGGGAGACGTTCAGAATTTTCACAGATAGCGGACCGGTGCACAACGAGCGCATCGACATGCGCGTACCTCCGAGTGCAGGAGCACTGACAGTAGCCACGGATGGATCCTGTTCGAATAACGGCAGAGGGAACGCGAAGGCAGGCGCGGGTGTATTTGTGAGCCCAGAACACCCGATGAATCGAGCAGTACGCCTACCCGCATCGCTAGAGCAAACAAATCAATCGGCGGAAATAGCAGCAACACTGATAGCTTCCAGAGAGATAGGGGATGACATTGAGCTCACGCAGGAGACGGACTCGAGGACGGTGATGGAAGCACTCACAAAGTTCAGATCAACGCACGAGGACACTGGTTACATCCTGCAACGGAACGCGAAGCTTACTAAAGCCACTGTGGCGGCGCTACGGGCTCGGAAGGCACACACGATGTTCCGATGGGTCAAAGGACATGCGGGCCACGAAGGGAACGAGGGTGCGGATAAGCTAGCAGGTGAAGCGGCAGGGAGAGCGACAGGGGAGGACATAAACACACAGATACCGGCGCACTTGACTGTCTCGGGAGCAAAGCTGAGCGCAGTGACGCAGAAGATTGCGTATCGGGCGATCTGTGAGTACAAAAACAAGAGGTCAACACCAAGGAGATCAACGGAGAGGACGATGCAGCGAATTATGGAGGAATTCGAAAGAACAACGGGGGTACAGACAACGGACCAAGAAGTGTGGATGTCACTGCGAAAGCCGCATGTCTCGCGGGAGTGCAGACAGTTCCTGTGGAAGACTGTACACGATGCATTCATGGTAGGAAGCCACTGGCTGAAACCGAGAATGGCACCGCAGTTGCAGGAACGGGCGGTGTGCAAGATATGTCGGGAACTAGACTCAATGGAACACATCTTAATGAAGTGCAAAGCGGTGGGTCGGGGGCAGATCTGGAGCTTAGTAAAGAAGACGTGGGAGAGAACGAAGATGAAGTGGTATGAACCGTCGTGGGGGACGGTTCTGAACGCAGCGGCGGTGCAATTTCAGACAGGAAATGGGGGAAGATTACATGCGACAGAGAACCTATGGACGATCCTATGGACTGAGTCAACGTACCTTGTATGGAAGCTCCGCTGTGAAAGAGTGATTGCAAATGACGGGAAGCAGTTCACGGTCGAGGAAGTGGTAAACAGGTGGCATACGACGGTGAATGCGAGGCTGACATTGGATCGGAATGCGACGGCCGAAGCTCTGGGGAAGAGAGCACTACGACCGGAGGTAGTAAGGGACACGTGGCTCCCAATACTGGACAATGTAGCAAATCTACACCCAGCGTGGGAAAAGACTAGCGGGGTTTTAGTGGGTATTACGCGGGTTAACGTCGGAGTTGATTGAATTCAAACTCCACAAACTCGTGCCGAGCCCCACACTTCGTGCGTAAAGGCATTTCCTCGTGGTATGTGACAAAGACTACAAATACTAACTGGCCGCCAATAGCGGAGGGTACTATCCTCCGATATTGTAGGTGTCACTAGCATTATCTAAAGTCATACGACAAGCCTGTAACTAGGACCACTGTGACAATAGATCTAGCTCTACCAAAAAAAGAAAGGCTCCAACTCGCCGGGCCCGGAACACGCACTTTCACTCTCAAAACACACGTCCGACTTCCAACTTCCATGCGATTCGGCGGCCGATCCACGCGTTATAAGCTGCAGCTGCAGTGCGCCCCAATGGAAAAGACTAGAGATAGAGATATGAAGTACGTATTGGGGTGGTATGATGATGACGATGATGGCAGGGCACGGCAAGCTCGTAGTACACGTTCGTCGTCCGGTAATGGACGACGCGGCCTGAAGGGGCCCGAACAAGAGGGTGCATGCGGGGTGCGGGGTGCGAAAGCGGGTGAAAAGGGCCAGGGGAAGAGCAGCATCCATGCAGGCGGGCGGTTCTACAATACTGTATACGTACTAACTAACTAGCTACTGGCTGGCCGCGCGGAGGCGCGCGGGGCATGACGGGCGTGGACAAGGTTCGGTGTCCGGTATGTGTTTGTGGATATGCGGTAGATAGC